>JAYESA010000006.1:30884985-31164985 GCA_036927795.1 Iris macrosiphon
AAGGTCAAGCTCTCCATTCAGAGCTTTCACATGTTCTTGAAGCTAGGGATCGAGGGCATATTAGAGCACGACAAATATTTTTCCTGGACAAGGCACTTGGCCGAGGGTCAGGTCCACTCTTTGAGGGGCATCCCCAGTTTTGAACATATAGCCAACTTTTTAGGCCATAAACTGGTGGAGATAGAGAAATGCCAAATGGAGCTACGACAGTACTAGCCAGAGGATATGGGAATACTGATATCCTATAAATATAACGAATTCTCGAAGAAGGTGACGACAGATAAGGCCTTCTTTTCTTCGTCTATGGAGTATTTGCAGCATGATCTTCAGAATTTGTAGGAGAGGTGTGATCGATTGGGCGATCTTAGAGAAGAGTGCCTCTCCCGGCAACATGACCTGACTGAGAGGATCAAAAAGCTCTAGGTCGAGCTTGATGCGCAGGAGAATAGGCAGCGAGAGGCCCAGCAAGAGAAGGTGGCTATCCGAACCATAGCAAACCAGGTAGCATAGAATACAGCTAGCATTGAGGTTTTGGTACAACAGCTGGAGGGTAGGCATCAGTCTGACACCCGCTATGAGGATCCCGAGGTAATGGCCCAGGAAGTTGAGCGTAGGGCACAGGAACTCGGCTGCATATCCATACACTATTCTATCGACTTACTTAAGACCGATAAATATCTGCTGGAGCTCATACTGTGCTACAACTCCAAAATATTTAGCCCAAAATTGAGCCCATCCCAAGTGATAGGATGCCTCAAGCCAACCCCTACTGACGTCCACCAGTCACGAGCAAGGTCTTGAAGCTACAATCAAACTTGATCAACTTGTTCCTTCGTCGAAACCTTTGCCCCTACCAGAATGACTTTGATGTCTTGGAGCTATGTGTAAACCCCCTCGACCAAGTTTGAGTTTAATTAGCTTAGATAGAGAGATTAGGGTTAATTTGGTGTAAATTAGAATTTATACACAGTTTTATTTATTGTGCAATGCTTATATTACTTAGGATACCTTACCGTTGTTCGATATTTAGGACACTACCCTAGCTATTGCCCTCAAACAAATTCCATACACTTTGCTTAGATATACCAGCCTACTATTCTGACCCTTGTGTAACTCACAAATACTCTTTCTTGTGCCTCATTTTAGTCACACAAAAATTATTACAAACGTCCGTGCGTAAATTCAATTAATTCCAGATTTGCATTCTTTGTCCGTTCCAATCAAAATTGGGACCCAACATTAACCCGTCTTGACCAACCCAAATTATGATATTATTCTATTCTAAGTCTACTATGCCCATGACGCTTGGGTCCACCCAATTTTGACCCCAAGTATTTTTAATTAATTAAAGAACACCTAGAGCATTAATTTTAATTAAATTAATATAATGACCCAACCTCACTTAAACTAGACCCAACTCCAACCCAAACCCACACCCACACCTTCAAGGCTTATACTAAACACCACACACTATATTGGTCCAATACCTAACACAAAACATGGTATTTTGCCACATCCAATCCCAAATTCTAATTATTGTGCAATTTCCTAATTGTTCAGGGACTTTTATGCAATTAAGCAATAAGGTGCCCCCCTCTCATTGGTCCAATCACATGAAGAACATAACCCCCTCCCTTGACCGGTACACTTTGGTTTTCCCCCTATTTTGTTGTACTCTACACAACTTTATTTGGTTGCATCTCAACCCCACATCTCAAACCCCTTAAATCCTAGCCACATATTCAACATGTGGAGGCTTCACACAAACCTAGGGAACAACTCCAGCCGGCCCTAATCCTAAGGAGCCCCCTCTCTCTCTCTCTCCTACATAAACTACCTATACTCTCTCTCTAGAACACACACACACACATCTATACAATGAAGAAACCTTAGAATTATTAAACATCACCACCACCCTCACCACACCACCACCAACCCGACCCTCCCCCCATCTCCCCAAGGCCACCACCACCTCCGGACACCCCGAGACCTACTCTCCCTCTGATCTCTCTCGTCGACGACACCCCCTGCGGCCACCACCCGCCGCTGCTCCGCCGCCAGCAGCCACCATCACCAACATCACCTCCACGACCCCTCCTTCCCCAACCCAACCTGTGACTCCCTCCACCGTAGCCACCACCACCACAGTCCACCACTGCCACCTTGGCCACCACCCCCAGCTTCTCCACCACCGTCCCCACCAACAATGGCACCCCCTGGCCGCCCTCACCGATACCCCCGTCAGCAACAACACCACCAACTACAGCGTCAGCAATACCACCACCACTAACACCTCCGTCCCCGACTCTTTCTCCTCCCCGGCCACCTCCCTCAGCCCATCACCACCGCCACTAGCATTCTCATCATCACTATCCCTACCAACTGAGCCACAGTCCTCCCTACCTCCACCGCCCTCAACACCACCATCAACAGCCACAGCACCACCGCCACTCTCCTCCTCCATTCTCATCATCACCACCCCCGACTCCATCATCCCCGCCACCCGTACCTACATAGCTGACCACCGCACCGTCTCCACCACCGTCACCCCCACCTCACCATCACCACCACCACCGGCCCCCACGACCCACTGGCCACCCCGCCACAGCTGCTGCAACTGCCGCTGCTACTGCCACTGCTGCTGTTGCTTCCCGAGCCCCCGCCGAAGATCCTCCGCCCCTTCGCCGGCAACGACCACACGGCGGACATGCACCACCTGACACGACACAGTACGTATACCCCCCCTCTATATATATATTTATGTATATATATACGTATAAACGTATATGTATAAATATAAATATATGTATGTGTAGTCGGTTGATGCTGTAGCAGTATATCCTGCAAAAGTTTTGGATTCTGTTGACCAAGATACAGGATCGACAATGGTACCGCAAGCAAATGCAATGCTCCTCTGCTGACCTAATGAAAGAGCCATCGGTGACAACAACTATGAGAGAAGACCCCCAGCAAATTTTCTCTTATTAAATGAAGCCGAAGATCAACTGGGCGGATCTCTATGTTATGTTCCAAGACCGTCGGAGCCGCCGTTGGACCAATCATTCACCAGGGCCGCATCCGCTCGCTCGGAGCTCGCTACAGGACTACCAAGCTACATTTTTTAGCTACATTTTATCGCTCTGCTTTGTCGCTTTGCTCCGTCGCGAGCCTCCGGTCCGGCATGTAAGGACATTCCGCTACGTGCCCGGCATAGCCGGTGGGGAGTTCGCTCGGCTTTCAGCTCTTCGCTCATCGCCTCCGATGGTCCCCTACTTCACACTTGCTGCTAGCTATCGGGTGACCATATGACGTTGACCTAGAGCTATACCAGGAGTTTGATTATCGGGGCTAGTGATCGGTAGTTTCAGAATGAACGGTGGGATTCATAGGGCATTTTCATGTGAAGAAGAATAGGCTCAGGCTAAGGGCGAGAGAGAGATTGAATTAACAGATAAGATGTATATATGTATATCTGTATTTATGTATATATATAATATATATATATATATATGTATGTATGTAATTGTATATTAAGGTATATATATGTATTTATATATATATACATATTTATGTCTAAATATAATGGAATATATATTTAATTGTATATGTATATAGTATATATTTATATATATTGTATAGATTGTTTATTTATGTATATTTAAATGTATATATGTATAGTTAATATATATATGTATATAATGTATTAGTGTATTATATATATGTATATATGTATAGTGTATTTACTTAAAGTATATATGTATATATGTTTGTTTATAGGTATAAATGTACAATGTATATTTATGTATATATGTATATTTTATGTATATATGTATATATGTATATAAGGTATTAATGTATTATATATATGTATATATGTATTATGTATGTGTATATTTATGTATATATGTAAAAATGTATTTATATATTTAATGTATTATTTTATGTATAATATCTAATATATTTAAGTAATTATCTATGTGTTAAATATATTTATAATGTATTAATGTATTATTGTCAATATATATGTATTAATGTATTTATGTACGTATTAAGGTATCATTGTATTTATATTTATATATTTATATATATAAATGCTTATTTAATTGTATATATATGTACCTACGTATTTTATGTATGTATATTATGTATATAGATATATAGTGTTATACTCATGGTTGTTTATGTATATATTATGTATAATGTATATGTATACATATGTCTATATGCGTAGTTGTATATATAAGTATGTATGTTATTAAATTATCTAATCTATATATATGTATATGTGTTATGTATGTATACATGTACTATGTTAGCATAGGTAATTAAGCATGGTGTAATTTAGTGATTTATAATTTTGGGTTATCTGTTTGTAGGCATCCGATACGGTGCTACCTTGACTACTGGTTTTGGAGCATTGCTTGTGCACACCAGAGTTCCAGGCAAGTATACCTTGCCTTGTTGTTACTGTTTAAATTCAGATGTTATCTAGTTGCTTATTTTATTGTCTTAATATTAACTGTGCGCGTCTAAGAAGACTCGGGTGCAGTCAACGAAGGCGTTGATATTAGGACTTGTGTCTGACCTAGTGTCTAGTGGACCCACCTAAAGTTAAGGAGTTATCAATATGACTTCCCAGGCCTTGACACGTATCATTACACGTCATAGAGTGAGATCATGTAGGGACGCATGCTTCATGACTGACTGGCCATCAGTATAAGCAGCACGTGTGACGGCATTTAGCATAGTTGTTTATTTTTGTAGCGACTTGCATCATAGTATATGATGTCCACGTCACGCTCGCAACTTGTACATTGATATTGGGCAGAAAAGACAATTAGTAGGCATATAGGACAGACATTTGGCTGCCATAGTTTCAGAGTAAACTGCGAGGCCGTGAGCCTCAGTATTACCCGGTTATGGGCTATGTGTTACCCAGTTATAGGCTCAGGTTACCCGGTTATGGGCATATATGCGTGTCGATACATCCGGCAGAGGTTACTAGCTGCGCGCTATTATGATCGGTGATGTAGTCAGCATATACTCCTGGCATCCGGTTTACAGCTAATGCCAGGTACTTAGCCTCTGGCTCAACGCTATGATTTATACCTTTTACCTACCCATACGTACCAGGGTTGTCTTCAAAGTGCATTTTACATAGCTGGTTAGAACACCCTCGAGTTTACATAGTATATACTTTATGGCATGCATTTTTGTATCTTATTACGTCCCTTTGAGGACCTGGTTCCCTTCTAGATTCGGACGAGCACTTATACCCGACCATCTACGGAGCAGGAGTAGAGACATGATTCCTGATTGACGACTTCAGGCATTTCCAAAGGAGTTCCCGTGATTTGAGTACGCAGCTGTTTCGGACTAGAGTTTTCATATCTAGCTAGTTGATACTCTTGTCTAGTTATCTTACTTCTTTCTGCACTTTTATTCTATTACTGTATTTCAGTGGGTTTGTCCACATCAGACTATTTTAGATGTATTATGGATATTCAGACTCTTGTATTTTATTTATCGGCATTTGTTTCAATCTTTATGATATTGTATTCTGTGGATGAGATTAGACATTACCTGCTGTATATTAGCATATTAGACTTGTTAGTATTTTACGACAGCTTAGCACACTTTGATAAGATCCATTAAATTGGGATATCCTTCGGAGTCGTGTCAGCTGGCCAATGCCACGTGGCCTGGTCCCGTATATTTTGGACTGGGGCGTGACATGGTTTTAGTGGAGGCCCATGTAGGTCCCCTTTTATCGCTTGTGGTATGGTAACATGCCTAGTGAGCCTGCAATAGGATAGAAGTTAATAGATCTCATCCACTTTGATTTCCGCCTTTGAACCTCCTTCGCATTTGATTAATTGAATATCTGCATCCTGCTTGTTATTTTCGTACTCTTTTAATGAAATTATATTTCTTGCAGCAAGATGAACTTGCGTTGCGGACGCGAGGCATACGGCGCCATTGTGCCATCCACCACCGTGCAGAGGGAGGATACACCCCCTGGACCACCTAGAGAGCAGCCTCCACTACAAGCACCGATGATTCCCCAGGCCCCGATGATACATTGGCACCAGACTTCTCCTAACGATCGGACGCAACAGCCGAAGGGCCAGACTTCTCAGACTGTCCCGCAGCACTTCAAGGGCCAAACGTTCAGGGCTACGCCGATGCCTCAGTCCGAGAGACCGACATCTGAGGAGACTCCTACGATGCAGCCAGAGGCCCCATTGCCATCACCTTCGTCCTTTCCACCACAGATGCCACGTCCAGAGGAACAGTCGCAGATGTTCCAATTTTTCCAGACTATGATGCAGGTGCAATGGCATCAGACTGAGACATTGAGACAGAGCTTGATGGCAGTTATGGAGAGGACACCTGCCCCAGCACCCGTACTAGCACATCCACCATCTCAAACATTTGGCACTGTATGATGGTTCCACCAGATGGGCCCGAATACTTTTTTGGGCAGCGAGATCGCAGAAGAGATCTCTGATTGGGTTGCCAACACGGAGATGCTACTAGAGTTTTCTCAGCTACATCCAGACCTTTGGATGACCGTAGTGAGAGCCCAACTGAAAGGCAATTCCTATCACTGGTGGGACTCTATAGAGCGCAGCGTAGGCAAGACGCAAATGTGGGACCAATTTTTAGAATACTTTAATGTGAAGTAATTCCCGGCTACGGTCAGGAATGCCCTCTACTCCCAGTTCCTACACCTGGAACAAGGGAATCTGTCCGTAGATGCATACAACGCAGAGTTTAGTAGACTTAGCCAATTTAGTGCCGCCCTGATACCCAACGATCTGGAGAAGGCCAGGAGATTCTATCATGGACTGACGTACGAGCTACAGAGGTACACTACTACTCAGGCGAGGATCTCTTATGAGGAAGTTCTGTCAGAGGCTAGGATCCAGGAGACCATTAGCAGAGGATCGAGACGTTCCAGCACGACCATACCAGCCAGAGCTCAACCCAGAGCAGGAGGATCGATTCATCATCCAGGAGTGCAGACGCAACAGAAGAATGTACCATATCAGCTGAGAGAGCTACCGACGTGTCACTTTTACAAAAAGAAGGGACATGTCCAGAAAGATTGGAGAAGAAGATTAGGACTATGTTTGAGGTACGTATCAACCCAACATCAAGCTCAGGAGTGTTTCCAGTATAGCGATAGAGCCCAGCATATAGTACAAATGCCAGCTCCACCAGTCCTAGGTATGTCTGTAGCATTTCTTAATAATTTATAGCTTATTATGTATTATTTCCCTCGACCAAATTTGAGTTTAATTAGCTTAGATAGAGAGATTAAGGTTAATTTGGTACAAATTAGAATTTATACACAAAGTTTATTTATTGTACAATGCTTATATTACTTAGGATACCTTACCGTTGTTCGATATTTAGGACACTACCCTAGCTATTGTCCTCGAACAAATTCCATACACTTTGCCTAGACATACCATCCTACTATTCTGACCCTTGTGCAACTGATAAATACTCTTTCTTGTGCCTCATTTTAGTCGCACAAAAATTATTACAAACGTCCGTACGTAAATTCAATTAATTCCAGCTTTGCATTTTTTGTCCGTTCCAATCGAAATTGGGACCCAACATCAACCCGTCTTGACCAACCTAAATTATGATATTATTCTATTCTAAGTCTACTATGCCTGTGACGCTTGGGTCCACCCAATTTTGATCCCAGGTATTTTTAATTAATTAAAGAACACCTAGCGCATTAATTTTAATTAAATTAATGTAATAACCCAACCTCACTCAAACTAGACCCAACTCTAACCCAAACCCACACCCACACCCTCAAGGCTCATACTAAATACCACACACCATATTGGTCCAATACCTAACACCAAACATGGTATTTTGCCATATCCAATCCTAAATTCTAATTATTGTGCAATTTCCTAATTGTTCAGGGTCTTTTATGCAATTAAGCAATGAGGTGCCCCCCTCTCATTGGTCCAACCACATGAAGAACATAACCCCCTCCCTTGACCGGTCCACTTTGGTTTCCCCCCCCCCATTTTCTTGTACTCTACACAACTTTATTTGGTTGCATCTCAACCCCACATTTCAAACCCCTTAAATCCTAGCCACATGTTCAACATGTGGAGGCTTCACACAAACCTAGGGAACTACCCCAGCCGGCCCTAATCTCAAGGAGCCCCCCTCTCTCTCCTACATAAACTACCTATACTCTCTCTAGAACACACACACATACATCTATACAATGAAGAAACCCTAGAATTATTAAACATCACCACCACCCTCACAACACCATAACCAACCTGACCCCTCCCCTTAGCTCCCCACGGCCACCACCGCCTCCGGCCACCCCAGGACCCATTCCCCCTCCGATCTACCTCATTGACGATACCCCCTGCTACCACCACTCGCCGCTGCTCTGCCGCCAGCAGCCACCATCACCAACGTCACCTCCACGACCCCTCCTTCCCCAACCCGACCCCCGACTCCCCCCACCGTAGCCACTACCACCACAGTCCACCACCGCCACCTTGGCCACCACCCCCAGCTTCTCTACCACCGTCCCCACCAACACCACTGTTTGATAATAAATGATAGAAATTGAAACTAGATTTATACGAAACCATTTCTATGTTTACAAACAAAAAAAAGAAGTACAATTAATCCTATACGAGGATATTAACTACAAAAATTTGGTTCTGGGGAAATATTGTTGTAGGAGTCTGATCTGCGGTCGATCACTTTGTCCCTTGGACTACACGATGACGAAGAAGTGTTGTAGAAGAAGGAAAAGATGCTTCAAAGGCTGCAGGAAAGGTTGAATTCTCGTTGTCAAAACTCTCTATATGTGCTTTCTTGACCTTGACCTCTGTATTTGACCCTTACTTTTTCCCAACCTTGGACCTCCATGGCCGGATGTCTCTATTTATAGAGTTTGGTCACAGTCGGCGTAAAAACCGAACAGCGAAGAGAGCTGCACCTTTTATGCGGCAGTTATAATAACTGCTACCCACATATGAATGATCTCTTGAATTGGCGTATAACGCGTGTCCCATTATGAGGTAATACGTATAATCGCTCATTGAAGATCACGGCATGCAAGCCACGTAGGTAACTGCCCCTCGCGTAGAGAAGGTTGGCATAAAAGCCAAATAACTGTCACGTTGGCATAAAAGCCAAATAGTTATCTTGTTGGCGTAGAAGCCAAGTAGCTGTCTGGTTGGCATAAAAGCCAAATAGCTGTCTTGTTGGCGTAGAAGCTAAATAGCTATCTTGTTGGCATAGAAGCCAAATAGCTGTCTTGTTGGCGTAGAAGCCAAATAGTTGTCTTGTTGGCGTAGAAGCCAAATAGCTGTCTTGTTGGCGTAGAAGCCCAATAGCTGCCTTATTACCGTAGAAGCCAAATAGCTGTCTTGTTGGCATAGAAGCCAAATAGCTCTCTTGTTGGCGTAGAAGCCAAATAGCTGTCTTATTGGCGTAGAAGCCAAATAGCTATTTTGCTGGCGTAAAAGCTAAGTAGCTGTTTTGCTGGCGTAAAAGCCAAGTTCTGCATAAAGCTTGATGCTGCATAGATAGGTAACCAGCGTAAAGATAGCCAATTATCCTTCTTTGACTGAGGTCTTGAGCATATTCGGGGCCAAATAGCCTTATCATGCACCTTTGTAAATTAGCCTGAGTTGGAGTATTTCGAGGAAATAGCATACGGCGTACTCCTATAGTTAAAAATAGCCAGGTCGGCGTATTTTGAGGAGATAGCATACGGCGTGCTCCAATAGCTGAAAATAGCCTGGTTGGCATAATATGCAGGGATGGTGATATGAGCGTATTAGCCCTAATTATAGCTCTCCCAGTCATTAAAAGTAGAACCAAATCTCGTGCATTAAATGCAGAGATCTGCTCCCATCTCGTGCATTAACTACAGAGACATGCCTCAAGTTGTGTACGAAGAACAACTTTTGACGTGGCATCTGGTTTCGTCTCATCCTAAGCGTAAAAGCCTATCTCTGCATGTATAGAATAGGCAGCGTATTCTTTGAATGCGTAAACAACGTCTTATATCAAGGATTATGTCACTAAACGACAGTCTGGGGCTCTGTGCAGAATCATCTTTACAGCCGTCCTCTCGATCGTCGTGCAGTACTCTTTATCAGGAGTCAGGTTCAATACTTTGTCTGACAGGTTCATTCTAGGAATACGAAGAGTTTCTCGTACAACTTCTCGCTGCATTAAAAGCAGACAGGTTTTACACCGAAGTGGCGATATAGCAACCTTTTTACGCCAAAGTAGTCTAGAAATACTGCATTACGCGGGTTGTTCTGGAGCTATATTTTACGCTTAATATCGCTGAAGCTCTGCTGTACGCCAATGGCTCTGAAGTCATATTTTATGCCACCCAGTGTTGGAGCTCTATTTTACGCGGGATTCCTGCATGTTGAGGGTTTTACGCATATAATTCTCCAGCATATTTTTTATGCTTCTACAAGACCCCCTTCAAAGTTTTCAAATTCCTCATAATTTGAAACACTTTGAATGAAGCATGAAACGGTCAAGTTTGACTCGTTCCGCGAGGCTGATTTCTCGAAAAAAAATTTAGGAATTTGTTGGGATATGGTGTGTTCTCTTCTGCCTATATAAAGGCGAGTGAGTTAACCTGCTTTTTCCATACTTCCTTCACCACAAAGAGATGGTTGCCGAGATTCGTCGGGCCAATTTGAGGAAGAAGAAGATAATGTTCTTCCAGCATGTAAGGAGCCATAAAAGAGGCATCTTCGAGCAAATGTTCTCTGCAATAATGGATCATGGAAGGATATCATAGCTTACTTTACTTGGGATGATCAGCAATTTCATGTGACAATTCGTCCAGGAGAGAGGAAGGGTCTCATTTGGCCACACAGCTTGCAAGATGTATTCTCTCCCGTTATGGCGCTGGACGAGGGTAGGCAGTTTGGCCCTATCTTCCAGTATTGTGTTGGGTCTGAACCCCTAACATAATTTCTAGGGCATGCCTGTCATAGCGTATAGAGGGTAGGCTTACGTAATTGATACACGCCCAATTCTGTATCCTTCCGCCATTAATCATTTTTTTGTTAATCGACCGCGGAAGCCGATTAACTACTGTAGAAGACGAAAAAGATCTACACCAATATGAGAACCTGGCACAGCAGATTCTTGGTGTGATCTTAAATAAAAATGAGAAACCCTTTGCAAAAAAGGATTTCCATCATATGTAATCATGAAGATGAAAAACCCTTTGTAAACTGGATTTCTATCGTATGTAATCATGATTAATAGACTTGTCTTCTTTTACGCATCTGATGATTTACCATATTTGCTGTGAGAAAGTCTGATAATGTGCAGTTTCGGCACGTATGAATAATTTTATGCCGACTCTGATAAAAGAATATCTGATCTCGTCCCATCTTTTATGCGTAACTGAAGACGCGTAGAAAGCTCTTTAGCATTAAGTTGTCTTTGAAGATCCAAACTGTCATGCTGTTTTGGCAAGGAGTCGCATAAAATTCTGAACTGTCACTTCTCTGATACGAAGAATTTTTTGTTCAGACCATCATCTTCAAGAATGGTTTCTCCAAAAATCCTTTGAAATAGGGCGAGAGATGTTCGTCGAACAGGCCATACTTGAACTTTTGTAAAAGATTCTGACTGGACTTTGGATAAACTTCCAATGGCCTAAGAAGAAAATTCATCTTCAATGCTGAACTCTGTGTGTTTCAGGCACTTGGAATATTTTATAGCCAATAAGGAGCATTTTATGCATAAATTCTTGTAGTTGGCCATCTATAGCTTTCAAGCATAGAATCGTAGATTTGTAGCCTCTGAGCGTAACAAGCTTCCAAGCATAAAATCATAGATTTGTAGCCTCTGAGCGTAAAACCGTAGGTTTGTAGCCTCTGAGCGTAAAAGCATCTGAGCATAAAATCATAGATTTATAGCCTCTGAGCGTAAAATCGTAGATTTGTAGCCACTGAGCGTAAAAGCTCCTGAGCGTAAAATCATAGATCTGCTCTGCGCGTAAATTCTGGATCTATTGACTGTCCATCTTCTTTTTCAAATGATAGGTTGACATGGTCCCAAGTCATAACCGAATATTAAATATCAAATTTGGTTAGGGATTCGAAGAGTTATGCGAACTCTATAAATAGCCCAAGGTCTTGAGAGAGAAACTCTTTATCTGTCTTCACAAAACCCTTGCTTTCCAAGAACCCTTCTTCTTCGTCTCTTTCCTGAGAACTCAGATTCGCTATGGCACCTAAACAGGCTTCTACTGCTAAGGAAAAGAAGGTCGCTTCCTCATCTCGCTCCTCTGCTCAAGCACGAGCAACTCCCATTAGGCTGAGCGAGCCTCGATCGAAATACAGTGCTCCGCCGTCGAACTGTGCTCCTGACGTTACAGGTAGAGATTGCAAGAAGAAAACCCTCTGCACACATTGTACGTGTATGCGAATCAATACGCCCATATTTCTAATGTGTCAGCGTAAAAAACTCCATCTTTTCGTAGTTTGGCGTAAAAACTCAGACTTTCAAAATTTTGGCGTATATTACAAAATTTGAATTGTATGCACAAGATATAAATTCCAGCGTAAAAACTCAAATTTTGGCAGTCTGGCGTAAAAACTCAGACTATTAGATTTTGGCGTATACTGCCAACCTTGAATTTTACGCCTCGAAAATAGGTTCCAGCGTGAAAGTTTAAGTTTTTGTAGTCTTGGCGTAAAAGCTCAGACTGATAATCTTTGATCTAAACTGCAAGAGTGTAACATCTAGTGTAAAAACTGACTTGTTCTCTTATATTTTGTAGTGGACTTGCATATCCCTCTTTTGGCTGAGGTGATGGGCTCTGCTGCCGGGATGCCAAACTCAAACTATTTAGAGGACTTGTCCCATGTGACATTCCCCATCTCTGGAGCCAATTATCCTGAAGAAAGGGGAACCCTGATCTCGTCCCAAGGAGAACGCATGCTGCTGAGTATGATCAGTGGGGAGCCCCTAACATACATAGACGAGACGGAGTATAAGAAACCGAGTTTCTTATTCGGGGATATTATCGACAAACAATCCCAGACCAAGCCCAAGAAGGAGGATTGGGTGTTTACCGCTGAGGGCACGGTCATATATCTGCCTAGGATGCCCAGGGATTACCCTATCTCGGCATTCTTCCATGCTACCCATCCCAGGAAGATGATGTGGACTTTGACTCCCGATCTTCACGGTCGACCAGGGAAGATCTTATACAACAAGGGATACGACCGAGGGGCCTATATGAGCCGTCCTTCGGGCCCTGTTATGCCCTTTAGGGAATTATTGCCAGGTAGTGTCACGAGTGAGGATACTTTGTTGATTCAGTCGATTCAGATATCGACCTTCTACAATGACTTTATGGGGGCAGGGAGGAATGTACCCCAAGGTCAACCCTCGGACCAGTGGATGGCTTAGCCCGGGGAATCTTCGATGGGCCAGTTTAACTTCCTTGGCCCTGAAGTACTTCCAGGTGGAGCTGGAAAGTATTATTTTGTTCGCGGCCATGAGTGCCATAAGTGTTGGGCTGCCTGTCAACCCCAACTTGTTCTTAGCCTTGATGAAGCGATACAACTCGCTCACTGGGACTTTTGCTACTCCGTTGGGTGAGTTGGACTTAGCCCTTCATGAGATGGCAGAGATTTCAAAGCTGCCAATGGGGGACGCTCCTTATGAAGAGTACGTCCCTACAAATAGGGAGCTGAGGAATATAAACTCTCGGGCAATGGCTGTATATCAAGAGCTGATGAGCCACTATCTTGCCTGCACCACCTTCTACAATGAGCCCTCTGATTTGGCTCACATCATCAAGTGGGCAACCTACCTCTTCTTCCACCAGGCCAGAAATGCTAAGCCGGACAAGGTGGTAGATAGCTGAGATAAGCCCTTGAACCTCCTGAGTATGCTCAGCGCCAACACAGTCGATGACCTCATTAAAGACGCAGGGGCTTCATATTATATTCTCGATAAGGAGATAGGGGATTATCCTGCGGGCACTAAAGCCTTCAGTTACATGAGGCATTATCGCAAGCCTCTGTCAAGGGAAGCTCAATTGGCTAGCTTTCTCTCTGTCTGGCTACGTCGATGGGTAGTGCCTGGCATCGCGTCTGCGGATCGCATCCATCATAATACCTTATGGTCCGTAGTGCTTTTGGTGTTCGGAGCAAGACTGGGCCTGCTTCCTGCTATGGTATATAGAATACAAGTAGGCCTGAGGGCCCTTAATGATGGGCTGCTCGCAGATGAGACGCAGCGTGAAGGATTTCCCAGAGTGGAATTACCCTTCCTATACCTGATGGGATGGTTAATCCTTCACAATACCAGGGTGATGTCTCCCGGTTATGCCAGTAGTTTGGAAAATAACTTCTTGTTGAACTACAAGAATTTCTTTTGGAACATGGCGACCGTCATAGATTACCGGCGAGCATTAAATTTTGCCCACGGCTGGAAGCTCTTCTGTACCGTCCCCCCATACATATCAATCAATAGGGGACAAAACTGAAGGATGGGGGTCAAGGAAGGACCATTCTTTCTCCTAAAACCTTTTACTGGTTGGTCTGCATTAGACCTTCATATTTGCTGTACATAAGTGAGGACCACTACTACTTAGAGCCTTATCTGCCCAGTCGATTCGCTAGACAGTTTGGGTATGACCAGTTGTATGTGGGGAATCCCATCACTAGCTTCAAGTCCAAAGATGGACTTATTGATGGAGCCAGAGGATAGCGGTACTTCATCACGGGCTGTACTGGTACAACTTTTGTTGTGCCCGTGACTTCTCTCTCCATGGAGTTGTGCATCCTTCACTCGTACGTGCAGTTCTATGCGTCCATCAATACCTTCCATCGCGATTTTGATGTGCATGGAAGTTTTAGTATGCCCTTCCATAGGTCCACTGGAAGGAAGAAGATTCTATCTATTTTCTCGGATGAGAATGAAGACACCACCGGGGCAGACGAGTTTTTGTTAATAATACCAAGAGGCGTAATAGCTCCGCCGGTAGAGCCTCTCGTTATCCCTAATAAACGGAAGGCTTCCACTCTGAAAGAGCCTTCTTCCCGCAAGAAGAAGACTGCCAGAGGTCCAAAAAGGGCTTCTACCAGGGGGACTTCTAGGAGCGAGCCTGTCGTTTCCCCTGTTGGGGATGATTCTTTGCTCAGAGATCCTTCGCCTTTTAGAGAGGGAACCTCCATAATTCTGGCTGGCGGTGCCGGAGATTCTTTGCTCGAGATCGCTGCTGCTACTACTGCTTCTGGTAGTGCTACGAGATCGCCTTCGAGGCCGAGCATATTAAGGATACCTTTATCCAGACAAATAATGGGAATAACCCCTCCTTCGTCTGTAAGTATTTTCAGCGAGATTCTACCTGATGAACCTCGAGTGGATCTAGGTGACGACTGGGAAGACTATCCTCCAATGTCAGTTGGTGCACCCTGTTCTCCAGGTATGATAGCTCGCTTAGCATCATTAAGAAATGATTTAGCTGTACAGGCTGCGGACGCAACATACATACCATCGGCCATGGGTAAATATTGTCTCTACGCTCCTTTTAGGAAAATTAACATCAAGTTGATATTAACTTTCTCTTGTCTTCTTTTCAGGCGAAGACATCTCTGGAGAGGGCGGAGTTGACGCAACTTTTGACTTTGTTGCGGATCCTGCCGATGAAACGGCGGTGTTTGATACCGAAAAGGCATGCTTTGAAGCTGCCGATCCTTCGTTCGCAATATTTCTGGGTGTCGTCTCGCCAACAGCAGTTCAGATATCATCGGAGGAGGATGAGCCTATCATCACGACTGTGCCTCCTTCGTTGAGTACGCCAACAACTTTAACCGTTGCTGGTATTCTTTCTTTTATCACGCCATCTGTAGAGGCAACGGTCGTGGCAATGTCCTCCGCGGTAATCCCTGAAAGGAGATTTCTTGGTATCGCAGCCACTCCCAGCGTGCATTCGATCTTCGATATGCTGGTTGAACAATATACCAGCCTATTCTACCATAGTTTAAAGGAGTTGATTTCCATGGTGCTGGAGAAGAACCTGAGCTTTGATAATCTGTTGACGTCCTCCCAGCTTGCGATAGCGCCGATCAAAAATTTCAACGACGTTGGAAGAGCTGATGCGCTGGAGCAAATAGTTAATGGTTTAGAACAACCCATTAAAAATATTTGCAACTATCTCGAGGCAGAATCGATGATATGGTTCAGGCCGAGTATGACTCCTTGACTGCAAAGTTTGCTGAGCAGATGGAATCTCTGAACAAATCCATGCAGGCACAGCAGCAAGAGATGGATGAAGAGCAGGCTGTCTTGGCGGAAGTTATTCCTCAGCTAACCAAGTGTGAGGTCGAATGTGAGGGAAATGACGCAAGGGTCGGCAAATTAGAAGCTAAACTTGCTCGGGCAATGGAGCGGGCTCTCAAGACTCGGCAGCTGGAGATGTGTTGAAGGGCCGAATGGATTCAGCTCAGCAGAACTTGGCACATGCGGGTGTCATCCGCGCCGGTTTTGTTCATGCTCGGTCCGAACTATCCCTCATGAGCGATGACGAGACACGACTGGAGTTGGCTCGCGCTAACATCTTGGACTCCAGAAATGAGAGAATGGCTGTTTTGGCGCAACAGATTCGTAATTTGACTGCTCCTCCCCAATGATGTACTTTTTGCTTCTTTTGTATAATTTACTCTTTCCGGAGATAATAAAGAGGCTTCTTCTGACTTTGTGGACCCATCATTTTTGAATATAAATGATAGGCTAGGGTGAAAGTGATATCAGAGGTAATATGGATATGATATACTTTTGGTAAGCTTCAGCTGGATATATCTATTCAGAGGTTATATGGACATGATAGAATATGATCCAACTAAATTTGTATACAAAACACTATCAGAGGTAATATGGACGTGATAGGTTTTGAAGTTCCAAATTAGTTAAACATATCTATTCAGAGGACATAAGAATATGATAGAATATGATCCAACCTGTCTTTGTACGTAGTATTGTCAGAATGAGATCTTCACCATACTCCGTTTAAACAAGGGAGATTAAGCATAGTACTTCTTCAGGAATTTATCGTTGATAGGAGCCATTATCAGATCTCCATTAGGCTTGGCTAATCTGTAAGCGCCATTTGAAAATGTCGTTTCAATCACATAAGGGCCCTCCCATTTGGGCTAGAATTTACCCTTACTCTTGTGCGTGATGATCATTGGCCTCTTCACCGCTAAAACTAGCTCACCAACTTTGAACACTCTTTCCTTTACTTTTTGATTAAAAGCTCTGGAAATACGTGCCTGGTAGAACATAATGCGATGTTGGGTTTGAAGGCATTTCTCGTCTAATCCTTCTAGCTCTTGAAGCCTTAGTCAATCATTATTTTCCTGAGTTAACTCATTAGCCACTGTTATTCTGAGTGATGGAATTTGGATTTTAATGGGGGAAACTGCTTCACACCCGTAGACTAATGAGAATAGGGTACAATCCGTCGGTGCTCGTACCGTTGTGCGGTATGCCCAGAGGCATTCTCCCAGCTTCTCATTCCAATCTTTTTTGTTCGAAGAGACGAACTTTGTCAAGAGTTTGATGATAGTTTTGTTGAAGGCTTCCGCCAAACAATTAGTAGCCAGATTATATGCCGTTGAGGCCATATTTTATATCCGATTCTTATCGCAAAATCGGTGAAAGGCTTGGCTGATGAATTGGGGCCCGTTGTCATAAATTATCCTTTGGGGTATCCTAAAGCCATAAATTATATGGTGCTTGATAAAACTGATCACATTGGATGTCTTTACCTCAGTAAGGGGGATCGCCTTCGCCCATTTAGAGAAATAATCGATGATAGCCAATATGAACCAATGTCCTCTAGAAGATGATGGGTGAATAGGACCAATGATGTCCATACCCCATGCTTCAAAGGACCATGATACAATGGTAGGATGTAGATACTCAGAAGGCAAATGTATAAAATCTGCATGAACCTGACAGGCTTTGCACTGTCTTGCATACTTCACGGCATATGTAATCATAGTAGGCCAGTAATAGCCCATCATCCTGATATGATCCTGTAACTTAGGACCGGGTTAATGTGCTCCACATACACTATTGTGAGCTTCATGGATAACCCGCTTTGCATCATCATTGGAGAGATATCGTAGCAGTAGTCCATCGTATGTTGGGCGATATAGACTTTATGAAGAAGCATCAAAATAGAAGCGTAATGATCGTCTTTTGATAGACACTGCTTCTTTAGGATCCTCTAGTAAGATTCCGTATGCTACAAAATCTATAAAGGGACTTCTCTAGTCTCTCTTAGGAGGAACCGTATTTGCGGCGTAGCTGCGTTCTATGTGAAAGTTATTTTTCACACAGAACAGATCTCTGTTGAGAAGCATCACCGAATTCTGCCTTCTTATAGGAATAGATAGATCTGCAGCTAGACTGGCCAGAGCATCAGCTTCCAAATTTTGAGATCAAGACACATATTCTAGGAAGAATTTTTTAAAAGACATGGCTATCTCGATCGTTGCTTGGTGATAAGGAATGAGGTCTGGATTGCGGACTTCATATACTCCTCTAACCTGATTGACGATCAGCTGGGAATCACCAAATGCTTCCAGGTATTGAATGTCTAATTCTTTAGCGACTTAAAGCCCGATTAGTAGAGCATTATACTCTGCCACATTATTAGAGCAGGGTTCGCTAAGAGAATATACTCGATAGATGACAAGTTTATCAGGAGTTACCAGGATAATTCCTACTCCTGAAACCACGTTTGCCTTGGGACCAGTCCTAGAGGCGCCATCGAAGAATAGATGCCATTTATCACCTTCCATTATAGAGTTACATTCTGCAACTACGTCAGGAATATACTCGTATAGTTTAGAGGTTTCCGGAATTGGATGAGCAGCTAAGAAATCAGCCAAGGCCTGACCCTTTTTGGACTTCTGAGGGATGTACACCATATCATATGGTGTTAATAACATCGCCCAAGTCACGAGTCGAGAATTAAGGACACTCGGCTTGTTCATCAATACCCGAAGATGATTGATTCTGGAGATGATATGAATAGTTTGGCCTGTGACGTAATATCGCGTCTTCTGAATGGCGAACATTAGAGCCAAGCATTCTTTTTCCATTAGATTGTACCAGTATTCAGCTTCGACCATCATCCTGCTTAGGTAGTAGATAGCCTGTTCATGACCCTCATTGTTCTTCTATGCGAGGAGAGCTCCTAAAGAATGATCCATTGCTCGAATATACAGCAAAAATGGTCTTCCTATGACGGGAGGCACCAGAACTGGAGGATTAGTGAGATAGCATTTGATATCATTAAATGCTTACTGACAGGCTTTGTCCCATACGAATGACACACCTTTCTTCATCAGGCAGGAAAAAGGTTGACATCTCCCAGAAAGGTTGGATATGAATCTCCTGATATAAGCTAGACGACCTTAAAATCCCCTGAGTTCTCTCAGATTATGGGGTGGTCGCATTTCTAGGATAACCTTTACTTTATCAGGGTCGACTTGAATACCTTTAGCGGTGATAACAAATCCCAGGAATTTGCCACTGGATATACCGAGGAAGGACTTCGTAGGGTTCATTTTAAGCTGATGTTGGCGCATCAACTCGAATACTGTCTTCAAGTCTTGGATGTGAGTACCCTTAAGGCAGCTTTTAACAGCGATATCGTCTACGTAACATTCCACTGTTTTGCGTAAATGATCATGGAATATGTTATTCATAGCTCACTGATATGTAGCCCCGGTATTCTTCAATCTAAAGGGCATGACTGTGTAGCAATATACCTCCGGTGGTGTACGGAAGGTAGTATGCTTCTCGTCTTCAGGATGCATCTTAATCTGATTGTACCCTAAAAATCCGTCCATGAAAGATATGCGCTCAAAGCCGCAGGTATTATCGATTATAACGTCTGTGATGGGAAGAGGGAACTCATCCTTGGGGCAGGCCGCATTGAGATCTCAGAAGTCGATGCAAATGCGAACTTTCCCGCTTTTCTTTATGACCGGGACAACATTAGCGACCCAATCAGGATGTTGTTCTTCCCAGATGAACCCGCAGGCTACCAACTTTTTGATTTTATCTTCAATGGCATCCATTATATCCAGGCGGAACTGGATTTTTGCTATTTTACAGGCTTCGAATTAGGCAGTATATTGAGCTTATGGGTAGCCACTTTTGGATCAAGACCTGGCATATCCTCATAATTCTACGCAAAAATATCGATGTATTCTCTTATCAGCTGGATCATCTCTTCCCTTTCTTCTTTGGAAAGATTGTTACTGATAAATATCGGCTTTGGTAAAAATTTATCCCCAACATCGACCTGGATAACTTTATCTTTAGTGGGCGGTTCTCTCTGCTCGAACCAAAGTTCCTATTATGTATCCATTTGTTGTGCCCAAGAGTCCTTTTTGAACGGTTCAGATTCCTGTTCGTCTGCTTCGAGAGAATCTGTTAATACTATATTTGCTGACAATACTTGTTCGAGATCAGCATATGAGTCGGAGGATGACGAACCATCCTGAGAAGAGAAAAAGGTATCCTCATTTGACTCAGGAGTCGTAAGAGATGTGGTATACCCTAACCCGAAGTGAGTTTGTTGACGGTAGGGATCACCATGCAACGACATTTGCCTGCCTTTCCCATAGTTGAGGCCTGGTTCTGACTTTAGGTCATAACCCATGCTTTGCATAATCTTCAAAGCTTGTGGGTTATATCTGTGAATCTACATTTTCCCAGCATCGGATTTGTGAGAATCTTCTTGTACAATCGGTCTGCTCCGCTGCGACCGAAGACTATTGGATATTGATTGTTGCGAGTAGGCAGGATAATAAAGATAGAATCTTCATGTGGCCCTTATGTCATGATAAAATTAGATATTGACGCTACTTCCCACACATACGGATGATAGTAGTCTATAGCTTTCAAGAATTTTTGTGCTATAGGCCTATATCGTTATGAGGGGAGGATTTTTTATTTGGAAATTGAGCATCAGTATACTGGAAAAAAGAATCTTTATTATCGTCAGAAACTACGTTCCCGGTTGTATTTACATCGGTCGGCTGCGTGTTGTGCTAAAGGTTGATGACCAAAGGTGGAGGCTTCTGGTTCAGCGTGATCACTAGGGGATCACTTCTTTCTCTTGATTTGGTTGTGTTCAAGTGGATAGCCATGGGTTCTATGACTTTTGGACGGGTAGTCCGCCCTTTCACCTGGATTGATAGAGGTTGCTCAGCAGATGGCTCTCCTGGCTCCCGGTGGGATTCCTTCTCCGTCTTTCCTGACACCTCCTTCATATAGTCTTGGGTGTACAACATGGCATCGGAATAGTAGGACTCAACTCCTTTGAACGGGTTGAGGTCAGCAAACTCTGTTCTTACTGTTCCTTACGTGTCTACATATTTGAAGCATTGATGTAGAGTCAAAGAAATAATGTTGTGTTCGTGGATCCATGGTATGTCCAGTAGAATATTGTAGGATACCTCTGAATCGATGACGTAGCAAGTAGCTACTGACCTAAGGTCACCAATCTGGATCCTCTGATGAATCTTCCCCAGCGGCTTACTTTTCCTAGCGTTGAAGCCCACGATTGTAGTGGTGGTGTAAGCCAGTTCGCTTATAGGAATTCTCAGCGGTCTGTGTCACGCCCTAGTCCTAAAATACCGAGGGACTGGACACGTGTCAATGGCCAGCAGTACGCACCGATGGACAACCCAATTTAATGGATCCATCAGGGCATACTTAAGCTGTAAAATCAAGTCTACGACAACAGGCACAACTAATCTCATCCACACAAGATATAAAATATGATCCACAGAATAATAAGGAATATAAATCATCAGCTAGTCTCAACAAAATGCTTCAGGGAACAACCCGATAAATATCTAATACAATGGTTCAACAGACCAAAAAGTAAATGACTGAAATAAATAATAAATACTGAGCATCCAAGCAGACTATGAGGGATAATGCTGATCGACGATCCCGGATCTATGTGAATCTGGTCTACCTCCATGGAGCCGATGTATCCGGTGTAGTAAAGATGCCTGTCATGCTTGTTATGTTTAAACAACATGTCCTCTTGAGTGAAAGTGATGTTAGGGACCACTTCCATCATGCTATGGAATTGAGGACATGCCACAAACTCTTTGTCGGGGGACTTAAGCTAAGTCAAGCATACATCCGCCTGCATTAAAGCTTCACACAAGGCTTGACGAGTGTCTTTGGAAAGCCTGAGTAGCTCAAAAATGGACAGTCTGGCTGGAGTATTAGCCAATTGGGCCAGGATATCAAAGTTATATGGTTTCTCTAAACCTTTGTTTTGAATATTCTTCAAAGGTTTATCAAAACGAACTTTTTTCTGCTTGCCCTTGTCTGCCGAAGTTGGTCTAGAAGGACCTGTCTCTAGTATGACAGGTTCAGGCTCTGGAAGTTTGGCGGCTGAAGTGTCTGCCGTCGCTTCTTCCTGATTTTCTCTATAGTCCTTGAGGTAGGCTTTCCCTGAACGGGTTTCGGTAGCCAAAGTCTCTTCTTCTGATGTCAAGGAAATTACAACCATATGGCATGGTTTACATCTTGAGTTCTTCTTAGACCTAGCCTTAGCAGCTTGAGTCTCTTCTTCAATCTCTGACATCAGATCAGGATGAACCCACATAATCTTACCACACTGGGTAGTTAGGGATACCAGGTCATGGTTTTGACTCCTGGTCGGAGGGAGATTAACAATGTTCATCATTGTCCGGGGAATAGGTACTATACCATCCAAGACTTCTTGAGGGGATAGATTGCCGAATTGGAGAAAGATTATGTTGGCGGTGACTGTCTTCTCGCTATTACGCAGAGTGATAGCCTTGGCATCGATCAACTCCTGGATTTTCTTTTTTAGTACATAACACGCCTTTGTAGGGTGATGTATGTACTTGTGGAAAATGCAGATCTTAGGGTTGTTGGTACTGCCGACTTTATTAGGCCTCTTCACCTCGGGGAGGGTGAGCTTGCCACTTTTGACTAGACAGTCGAATATGCTCGAAATATTGTCATCGTCAAAAGAATATTCTTCTTTAGGCCTGGAAGTCCCAAGATTCGTTTGTCTAGTCCCTGGAGTATGTTTCCTGGACGTGTTGATCGCCAGAGCTTCCTTTTCTTTGGAACCACGAGGATGGTCGCTATTGGAGGATGATATTTTACCTCTATCAGAGGTAGAGATCATGATTCTATTGCCACGCGCCTTCCGAATGTTATCTTCAGCGGCTACCACTGAGATAATAAACGAAGGCCAATCATGAAACTGATATGGTCCTGTGAACACCGAGATCAGTGGAAGAAGGTTCTTCCCGCAAATATCCACCAAGGCTGAATCCGGAACTCCGGGAGGCATCTGCAAAGTGGTCTGACAAAAATGTTCAATGAAAGTACAAACGTTCTCTTTCTTCTTATGCTTCACTTTGATGAGCGAGGACATGGACATGTCTATCCCTCCTTCGTAGAATCGAGCAAAGAACAGAGTCTTAAAGTCTTCGAAAGAAGTAATGCAGTTGTCCGCAAGACTACGGTACCACTGGTAGACCACTCCAGACAGACATCCCTTAAATACTCGAGTGAGAAGGGCGTCATTCCCTTGCAGCAACACCGTCATCATGCTGAAGTAGTTCATGTACTGACTTGGTAACGTCTTTCCCTCAAACAAAACTATGGCCTGTGGTTTATATTTTAGTGGAAAAGGGATCTTGTCCCAGATAGCTGAGTAAGGCTGGTTGATGCCCAACTTCTTGAGCTGATCCTTATGCTTCAAGGTATCAAATTGGGCTTTCAATTCCCGAACTGCCTGCATCGAATCTTCAGCTGGGAAAGGGATGCAGAGAGGTGAGAGGTTGGTTGTATTGTAACTCCAACATGAGGTAATACATTCTCCGGATTCAGAGGTGGAGGAGCCGTTGACTCTTGATTTGGAGTAAGCTCCTGGTTTGTGTTGGATGGTGGCATGTCCACCCCCACACGCAGTTGAGTTGGAGGAACCGATGCTTGAGCTATAACCGCTGCATGTTAAGTTATCATCATCTGGTGCTATTCTCTATCATGAAATGTATCTCTTTCAGCGATGTCTCTAATACAGCGATGCGTTGCTCAGTACTCCCTGATGGGGAAGCCTCTTCATGTTCATCTCCAATGGCATAAACTCCCATTTCTCTGGGTGCTAGTGAGGGGTTATTATAGATCTCTGTGGAGATCGAGTCTCTACTATCATTATCATATTCAGGAAACTGGCGACCCCCAGTGTCAGAATTAGAGGAATATAAAGCTGATTGTTGCAACCTCGAGCGAGTATTTCGAAAGACACCTACTTCAATATTCTCAAGGAGTCTGTCAAATCTCCTTTGGCTTGGAGTTCTAGAGGGGTGATGTCTTAAACTTGACCTTCCTCTAGGAATGTGTGAAGCTATGTTCACTGATGCGAATGTAGGCTCTTCTTTCTGTAAGGGCAAAGAGTAGTTCAACCGGTCAAAAACTAACAGTTTTGCCTTAGAGCAGCAGTAGTTAACTACAACTTTATGACTATTACAACAGTGCTCCCTAGGGGATGTATTAGACATATTAGAAGATCCTCTGTTTTGCGCTTCTGGATCAAGAAATCACGCAAGTCAGGGGGGATTAACAGGAGAAGAAGAAGAAGGCTTATTTTGCCTTTTTATATCAGTTAGGGTATGGAGATTGGGAACCATAACTCTCTTCCTGCCATAAGAATACAGCAGTTTAGCCATGTGAGTAGCGTACGATCCATCATCCATCTGAGGAGCGTATGTTCCCGTGAACTGGGTCTTCTTTACGTGAAGGGACTTGTCCTGGCGTAATCTGGAGCTTTGCACGGGTTGGCGTAAAACTGAGGAAGTCCTCAAACGGCCTTCAGCGTTCCGCGTAATCTGAAGAGCGGGCAAATTCTTCTCTTGATGGCATAAAAGCCTAGAGGTTGGAAGGTTTGCCACTTGTTTTCCCTTGCGGTGTTTGAAGGGATCATCTGCCTCATAGTAGATGGGAGATATATTTTTACGCGCGGGGCGCATTTGGAATTTCTGACTTGGCGCTGAGGCCGTGTCAGAAATTTTGTCTGCCATGTCACAGACGGAAGACAAAGTTTTACATGCAAGGCGCGGTGTAGACTTCTGGATTGGCGCTAAGGCATTGCCAGAAGCTTTGTCTGCCATGTCACAGATGGGAGATAAAGTTTTACGCACGGGACGCGGTGTAGACTTCTGGATTGGCGCTAAGGCATTGCCAGAAACTTTGTCTGCCATGTCACAGACGGAAGATAAAGTTTTACGCACGGGGCACGGTGTAGACTTCTGGATTGGCGCTAAGGAATTGCCAGAAGCTTTGTCTGCCACGTCACAGATGGGAGACAAAGTTTTACGCACGGGGCCCGATGTAGACTTATGGATTGGCGCTAAGGCATTGCCAGAAGCTTTGTCTACCACATCACAGACGGAAGATAAAGTTTTATGTGCGAGGCATACAGGTTGCAATGTCACAACCTTGTTGGTCGGAGAAAGAGAGCCTGCAGGAAGGGTAGAGGATGTCTTGGGCATCCATACTTTATGCAACTTCCTGTTGTCTTGGACAGAGAGGGAACGAGAGCCACCCCCTTCGCGAAGCATATCTTCATAAGCAGATTGGTCGAATTGGACGACCAGAGTCTTCTTTATTGATCTGACGGATACAACATCGTGTTGAGCAATGGCTTTCTCGTCAGATGAGAAAGTAGTCCCCAGCAGAGTCGCCATCTTGTGTTTGATAATAAACGAAAGAAATTGAAACTAGGTTTATACGAAACCCTTTCTTTGTTTACAAACAAGAAAAAAAAGTACAATTAATCCTATACGAGAATGTTAAGTACAAAAATTTGATTCTGGGGAAATATTGCTATTGGAGTCTGATCTGCGGTCGATCACTTTGTCCCTTGGACCACACGATGACGAAGACGTGCTGTAGAAGAAGGAAAAGAAGCTTCAAAGGCTGCAGGAAAGGTTGAACTCTCATTGTCAAAGCTCTCTATATGTGCTCTCTTGACCTTGACCTCTGTATTTGACCCTTGCTTTTTTCCCGACCTTGGACCTCTGTGGCCGGAGGTCTCTATTTATAGAGTTTGGTCACAGTCAGCGTAGAAACCGAACAGCGGAGAGAACTGTACCTTTTATGCGGCGGTTATAATAACTGCTACCCACGTATGAATAATCTCTTCAATTGGCGTGTGACGCGTGTCCCATTATAAGATAATATGTATAATCACTCATTGAAGATCATGGCATGCAAGCCACGTAGGTAACTGCCCCTCGCGTAGAGAAGGTTGGCATAAAAGCCAAATAACTGTCACGTTGGCATAAAAGCCAAATAATTATCTTATTGGCGTAGAAGCCAAGTAGCTGTCTGGTTGGCGTAAAAGCCAAATAGCTGTCTTGTTGGCGTAGAAGCCAAATAGTTGTCTTGCTGGCGTAGAAGCTAAATAGCTGTCTTGTTCGCGTAGAAGCCAAATAGCTGTCTTGTTGGCGTAGAAGTCAAATAGTTGTCTTGTTGGCGTAGAAGCCAAAGAGCTGTTTTACTGGCGTAAAAGCCAAGTAGCTATTTTGCTGGCATAAAAGCCAAGTTCTGCGTAAAGCTTAATGCTACATGGATAGGTAACCAGTGTAAAGATAGCCAATTATCCTTCTTTGACTGAGGTCTTGAGCGTATTCGGGACCAAATAGCCTTATCATGCACCTTTGCAAATATAGCCTGAGTTGGCGTATTTCGAGGAGATAGCATACGTCGTACTCCTATAGTTGAAAATAGCCAGGTCATCATATTTTGAGGAGATAGCATACGGCGTGCTCCTATAGCTGAAAATAGCCTGGTTGGCATAATATGTAGGGATGGTGATGTGAGCGTATTAGCCCTAATTATAGCTCTTTCAGTCATTAAAAGTAGAACAAAATCTCGTGCATTAAATGCAGAGATCTGCCCCCATCTCGCGCATTAACTGCAGAGACGTGCCTCGAGTTCTGTACGAAGAACAGCTTTTGACGTGGCATCTGGTTTTGTCTCATCCTAAGCGTAAAAGCTCATCTCTGCCTGTGTAGAATAGGCAGCGTATTTCTTGAATGCGTAAACGACGTCTTATATCAAGGATTATGTTACTAAACGATAGTCTGGGGCTTTGTGCAGAATCATTATTACAGCCATCCTCTCGGTCGTCGTGCAGTACTCTTTGTCAGGAGTCAGGTTCACTGCTTCGTCTGACAGGTTTATTCGAGGAATACGAAGAGTTTCTAGTATAACTTTCCGCTGCATTAAAAGCAGACAGGTTTTATGCCAAAGTGGCGATGTAGCAACCTTTTTACGCTAAAGCAGTCTAAAAATACTGTATTATGTGGGTTGTTCTGGAGCTATATTTTACGCTAAATAGCACTGAAGCTCTATTGTACGCCAATGGCTCTGAAGTCATATTTTACGCCACCCAGTGCTGGAGCTCTGTTTTACGTGGGATTCCTATGTGTTGAGAGTTTTACGCGTATAATTTTCCAGCATAATTTTCATGCTTCTACAACCACCACCCCCTGGCCGCCCTCACCGACACCCCCGTCAGCAACAACACCACCAACCACAGCGTCAGCAACACCACCACCACCACCAACACCTCTGTCCCTGACACCTTTTCCTCCCCGGCCACCTCCCTCAGCCCATCACCACCACCACCAGCATCCTCATCATCAATATCCCTACCACCTGAGCCACCATCCTCCCTACCTCCACCGCCCTCAACACCAACATTAACAGCCACAGCACCACCGCCACTCTCCTCCTCCATTCCCATCATCACCACCCCCGACTCCATCATCCCCGCCACCCGCACCTACATAGTTGACCACCGCCATCGTCTCCACTACCGTCACCCCCACCTCGCCATCACCACCACCATCGGCCCCCATGACCTACCGCCCCCCCTGCTACAGCCGCTGCAACTGCCGCTGCTACTGCCACTACTGCTGTTGCTTCCCTAGCCCCCGTCGGAGCTCCTCTGCCCCTTCGTCGGCGACGACCACACAGCGGATACGCACCACCTGACACGACACAGTACGTATACCCCCCCTCTATATATGTATTTATGTATATATATACGTATAAAAGTATATGTATAAATATAAATATATGCATGTGTATATATGTATTATAAATATATATGTATGTATATATGTATATCTGTACTTATGTATATATATGTATATATATATATAATATGTATTATAAATATATATGTATGTATATATGTATATCTGTACTTATGTATATATATGTATATATATGTATATATATATATATATATATATATATATATATATATATATATATATATATATATATATATATATATATATATATATATATATATATATGTATATATGTATGTATATTAATATATAGGTAATTGTATATTAAGGTATATATATGTATTTATGTATATATACATATTTATGTATAAATATAATGGAATATATATTTAATTGTATATGTTTATAGTATATATTTATATATATTGTATAGATTGTTTATTTATGTATATTTAAATGTATATATGTATAGTTAATATATATATATATGTATATAATGTATTAGTGTATTATATATATGTACATATGTATAATGTATTTACTTAAAGTATATATGTATATATGTTTGTTTATAGGTATAAATGTACAATGTATATTTATGTATATATGTATATTTTATGTATATATGTATATAAGGTATTAATGTATTATATATATTTATATATGTATTATGTATGTGTATATTTATGTATATATGTATTAATGTATTTATGTACGTATTAAGGTATCATTATATTTATATTTATGTATTTATGTATTTATATATATAAATGCTTATTTAATTGTATATACTTGTACCTACATATTTTATGTATGTATATTATGTATATAGATATATAGTGTTATACTCATGGTTGTTTATGTATATATTATGTATCATGTATATATGCACATATGTCTATATGCGTAGTTGTATATATAAGTATGTATGTTATTAAATTATCTAATGTATATATATGTATATGTGTTATGTATATACACATGTACTATGTTAGCATAGGTAATTAAGCGTGGTGTAATTTAGTGATTTATAATTTTGGGTTATCTGTTCGTAGGCATCCGAGATGGTGCTACCTTGACTGCTGGTTCCGGAGCATTGCTTGTGCACACCAGAGTTCCAGGCAAGTATACCTTGCCTTGTTGTTACTGTTTAAATTTAGATGTTATCTAGTTGCTTATTTTATTGTCTTAATATTAATTGTGCGTGTCCGAGAAGAATCGGGTGTAGTCAACAAAGGCGTTGACATTAGGACTTGTGTCTGACCTAGTATCTAGTGGACCCACCTAAAGTTGAGAAGTTATCAATATGACTTCCCAGGCCTTGACACGTATCATTACACGTCACAGAGTGAGATCATGTAGGGACGCGTGCTTCATGACTGACTGGCCATCAGTATGATTAGCACGTGTGACGGCATTTAGCGTAGTTGTTTATTTCTGTAGTGACTTGCATCATAGTATGTGATATCCACATCGCGCTCGTGACTTGTACATTGACATTAGGCGGGGAAGATAATTAGTAGGCATATGGGACAAACATTTGGCTGTCGTAGTTTCAGAGTAAATTGCGGGACCGTGAGCCTCAGTGTTATCCGGTTATGGGCCATGTGTTACCTAGTTATGGGCTCAGGTTACCCGGTTATGGGCATATATGCTTGTCGATACATCCGGCAAAGGTTACTAGCTGCGCGCTATCATGATCGGTGATATAGTCAGCATATACTCCAAGCATCCGGTTTACAGCTAATGTCAGGTACTTAACCTCTGGCTCGTCGCTATGCTTTATACCTTTCACCTACCCATACGTACCAGGGTTGTATTCAAAGTGTATTTCACGTAGCTGGTTAGAACACCCTCGAGTTTACATAGTATATACTTTATGGCATGCATTTTTGTTTCTTATTACGTCCCTCTGAGGACCTGGTTCCCTTCCAGATCCGGACGAGCACTTGTACCCGACCATCTGTGGAGCAGGAGTAGAGACAGGATTCCTGATTGAGGACTTCGAGGCATTTCCAGAGGAGTTCCCATGATTTGAGTACGTAGCTGTTTCGGACTAGAGTTTTCATATCTAGCTAGTTGATACTCTAGTCTAGTTATCTTACTTCTTTCTGCACTTTTATTCTATTGTTGTATTTCAGTAGGTTTGTCCCCATCAGACTATTTCAGATGTATTATGGATATTCAGACTCTTGTATTTTATTTACCGGGATTTGTTTCAGTCATTATGATATTGTATTTTGTGGATGAGATTAGACATTACCTGCTGTATATTAGCATATTAAACTTGTTAGTATTTTAGGACAGCGTAGCACGCTTTGATTGGATCCATTAAATTGGGATATCCTTCGGAGTCGTGTCAGCTGGCCAATGCCATGTGGCCTGGTCCCGTGTATCTTGCGACTGGGGTGTGACACCATGCATTTGTCATGATGGCGTCCCCCGTACCGTCAAAGTATCTCGGGTTAAGTCAAAAAAATTTAACCGATGCGCCCGAATCAGTCATTCCTCCTCTTTCCAGGGTCGACTGCAAACCCTGACTCAATAAGACATTCTGATATTGTTGTTGAAACTGTTGATGTTGTTGCACTACCATCTAATGATGTTGCGTAAGTCATCAGTCCCCGAATGATCACTAGTAACGTCGGGGTATCAAGTACAACTGGTACAGCTGGTACTACTGGGGGTACGGGGATCTGAGGGGATGGTTGCTCAATATGTACAACTTTTGGTTCCACTGTGCCAGCTTGTTCAACTACTGGCTCTACTCTAATGTCGGCTCTGTATAGGTGTTACCTTCCGTTGTTGCACAGGGGAACCCTGTCCTGCCATACATGCTGCTCCAGCAACTGAAGAAGCCCTAAAGAAAAGGACAAGAACATCAAGAACATGATTAGAAGGATCAAGGAAACAATCGATTTGATAGTCAAGCAAGGCTTCGAGAAGAACAAATTCAGGATTTGAAAGGCACATGTTTGATTGAGACTCCTATGATCATAATACTCCATAAGTCTAAAAACAAAGACCTACATGGGCCATCACTAAAACTTTGTCACACTCCAATACCGGAATACGGAGACGGATATGGCCAGCTCCCCCATACAAGGTATAGAACGTCATACAATGGTCACGGATGTAACTAGACAAGGGAGTGCATAATACAAGCAAGTCACTTAGGGCCACATAACACATCTATTTTCTCAATCAGTCAAGAAAGAACAATAAACATAGAACATATATGAAAAAAAGTAAGGCATCCCAAACTCTCTACTACGATATTCTAGAAACCAGCTGTACAAAATAAGAAGCTGGCAGTGTATCAAAAGTACATGACCATGATCACCTGTAGTCTGATTAATTACAATCATGTAAAGGAAACTAAATGTCCATATCTTACGGCTAACAAGTGCCGGTGGCTAAAAACCAAAATAAGTAAAGTGTGCAATAACGAGCAGGGGAGAAGAAACCCACTCGTTCCCTTCAACGGCCATTCGCCTGGTGCAAGCTATTGTTCAGGGGGAAGTACGCTTGATCCTCTAGCGCTGGCTCTAAACCTGGCCATGAAAAACCAGTAGGGTTAGACCCCAAATAGCAAGTACCACAAGGAAGCACGAATGAAAAAATAAAACCAGGTTATGAAATATATATATATATATATATATGTCTCGTAGGTTCGGTGCATAGCCTATCGTGACACAATAATCTAATCCTACAACCAAACAAAAATAAGGGTTAGACCATCGCACCATGAAAGACCATGTCCCTAGACTATTTGACAGCAGATACAAAACACAAACAAGCTAAGTTCATAATCGGTCAATCATTTATACGGCTTACTAGATGGAGTCCGAGTTATCCCAGAGATATTATGTATATAGGAATCCTCAGATTGAACCAGATTCTAGCAGAGTTAGCCTAGCCATAAATTACTGCATAGCACATAGTATTTCTCACCATTCCCTCATAAGGCCACCGTTGTAAGATCGCATAGAACACATAATATAGTATAATAGTCGGATATTGCCATCCACTAATGAGGACTTAAACAATATCCTTGGGGACTAGCCTGTACACCCTAATTCAGATGACTAGAGGTGGCTAGTTAGGCACGATATTGAGATTCTATTTCCTATCAATACTCTACAAGTTTAGTTGCCTAGTTAACCTTATTGTTAACTGGAATCATATGGCGTGGTCACATGGTATTTCCCTTATATGATGTGCCATAGTACAACCACGCTAGATACGAATCCACTTCTCACTTTGCAGTTTAACTTGGATTCACCCTAGCGTGATGTAATAATCAACAGATCCTAGCCACGCTTGGTCATTGACTAACCCTTATTTCCATGCTGGAGATTAAGACATATCACATGTCACGTAGTGCATAGGTAAACTATAGTATAATCATGTAATATAATTGCGTAGGAATACTTAGTACGTAAGAACACATAGCACGTAGTAAGTGTATCAGTACAGATATAAGTGGTTAGGTTATGGCACATAGATGGGTCTAATACTCTTATGGTCATCAAAGTCACACATACATCCTATTAAGTCCAAAGGAACATTCAAATAAAATAAGTCTAATAAAGCGTATGCAAGGGGCCGCATGTGCGCATAAGGATCAAAGCCACATGGGGATCAGCTGCCACATAGAATTTGTTGCCACATAGAATCAGTTGCCGTATAGCCACATAATTCGTATGGTCGCTGACCACAGATGTCGCATGAGCTTAAGGCCGTATGACCGCATGAGTTCAGGCTGCATGGTCGTATGAGCTCAAACCGCATGGCCGTATGATCGCTGACCGCATAGCCGCATGGTCGCTGACTGCAGAGGTCGCATGAGTCTACTTGCCGTATATGGGTCAAGGCCGCATGGGATGTCTTCTTCTCCAGGCAACAAGATCAGCCATGGCGAGAAGTCCAAAAACCAAAATTTTATTTTCTGCATAAAATTTTTATTTTAATTCTGAATTGAGTGAACCAAAAGCCAAAATGCTCGAAATAAAGTGCTCCATCCATCCCAAAAAATATTTTCTAAAAATACTATGTTTTAGTAGATCAAACCCACCAAAAATATAAGGAATCCATGATAACCCTAAACTTAGAATGTAGATCTACAAAAATCCATCCATTAAAACCGAAAATGCCAAGTACTAAAAGTGTTTAGAATCATCATGACCACATAATAAACTAATAAAATATAAGAAAAAATAATAATCAAAAATCAAAAATCAAAAATCAAAATCAAAATATTTCTATGTGGTGCAAGGTGTACTTGCCTAAATGAAGGAAGAAGAGGAAATGGAGAGAATGAGGGAAGTGAGAGAAAGATGTTAGATTTTATAGTTAGGGTTTGAGGTTTAGACCATGGGTTCAACTCATGAATGAACCAACCCAACAATTAAACCATGGGTCAAATTAAACCAAAGAATGGGTCTAGTCTCCATGCATACAATCTAATTATCATGTAAGCAAGAAATACTCTTAAGCAGGAAATAAATACAAGTAAGAAATAAATGTATCCCAAAATATATATTTCGGGAAAGGGGAGTGACAACTACTCGGAGTGAATGGATTTGGATCTCGAGTGGGTGGACCGTTTTGCTTCCATATACCAGAGAGAAAGGTGTATTTCCAGTACCTGTTTGGACTGTATTGCCAGTACCTGTCTGGACTGTCGTACAGTAGGCCCAGAGATATTCATCCAGCTTCTCATTTCAGTCATATACACAAACTTTTTGAGTAGCTTTATGATGGTCTTGTTGAAGGCTTTTGCAAGACCATTTATTGTCGGGTTATTGGCGGTTGGAGCTACATTCGGAATCCAAATTTTTTTTACAAAACTGGTAGAATGCGTGAGTTACAAACTGTGGACCATTGTAATAGATAATCCTTTGTGGCAAGCCGAAGCGATATATGACGTGATGCTTGACGAAGCTGATTATATTGGATGTTTTGACATCAGCAAGTGGTACGACTTCTGCCCACTTGGAGAAGTAGTCGGTGATAACCAAGATGAACCAATGTCCCTTAGCCTAGGACGGACTAATCGGCCCTATGATATCCATGCCCCAAGCTTCGAACAGCCAGGACGCCATGGTCGGGTATAGAAACTTTGAGGGTTGGTTGATAAAGTCAGTATTGATTTGGCACACTTGGCATTTTCTTGCATAGTTAACAATGCCTGCTACCATTGTCGGCTAACAGTAATCCATTCTATGGAGGCAATCCTATAGCTTGGGCCCCGGCTGATGGGTACCGTAAACCCTATCGTGAGCCTTACAGAGAGCCTCCTTCGCTTCTGCATTCGATAAGCATCATAGCAGAAGACCGTCAAGAGCGACGATATAGTATTTTGGTGGCCATATCATAATAGAACAGGAGGGAACGTCTTCTGATTGAAGTGGCTTTCTTTGGGTTCTTCGGGTTCTTGGGGAGAATTCCATAGACTATGTAGTCAATTAATGGAAGTCTTCAGTCTTGTGAGTCAGAGCTCGTCTCTACCGAGTAGCTTGCAGAAGCATAAAAAATATGCATCCATTCAACCTTATGCCCCAAAACAAAAACTCAGAAGAGATCAGGCCGCAGAGTCTCCCTGCAGCCCAACAAGGTGACATCCATGCATCCCCAATCAGCCAAAGCAGCTTGGCCGTAGAAGTACCTAACGTGGCGTCCCGTCAGCAGGATCGTCTCTGATACAGAATACTGACAAAAATGATTTTCTAAGTTCCTCAAAAGACATGAACACACTAAACGACAGAAGTCTCACATCAGTTCAAAACTTCACTCTCGATGGATGTACAACTCCACATGTATAACATAATTTCCCCATATGTCCTAGACTTTATATGTACCATGCATCTCTGGACCCATGCGTACCATGCATCTCTGGCCACATACGTCCCAGACTCCATGTGTTCCATTCGTCTCTGACTCCATATGTCCCAGACTCTGTGCGTCCCATGCATCTCTGGCCATATGCATCCCAGGCTCCATGCGGTCTATGTGTCTCTGTCCCCATGCATCACAGACTCCATTCATTCCATGCGTCTCTAGCCACATGTATTTCAGACCCCATAAAGACCAAATCTTCCTGTTATGACAAGAGTGATTATCTCCAAACAAGTGTAAACTATGAGTCAAGCTGACCAAGTCTTGCCAACAAAAGATGAGAACCATCCAGATCTTCAGCAACAAAAATCCTAACAAGCGCCTATTTGGCAGCTTGGCCTGCTCACGGTTATAGCTGTATCATGTTAAGAAGGGACACGTGGCACCCTCCCATATCCATGCTACCCAACATATGTGTGCCCAGGGGTGACTACAAATAGTAGGGTACCACACCCATACATGGGCGATCGGCAAACCTACAGTCAAGCAAGGGAGAAGAGCTTCCTCCTCCTAAATCGGATCGTCCACGAAATAAAAAGAGTTACTATACTCCTAACCCTCCATCGCCACTCCCCAAAAAATAAATTTATACTTAGATTGTCTGTCTATGACCTCTTTGTATTCTCTTTTTGTTTGTTGATTAAATCAATCTCTCTTAGAACTTTCAAATTTAATGGTGAACATTTAATGGTGAACAAGATGGAGACTCTGCTAGGGATGTCTTTCTCTGCTAATAAGAAAGTTGTGGCATAATTCGACGTAAACAAGCTCGAGTCCACTCAAAGGATGTTGGTGGTCCGCTTCGACCAGTAGGACTTTGAGCACATGCTCTTCGGGGATAGCGCGAGTCCTTCTCCAAGGCAAACAAAGCCCAAGAAGACCCGCAGGACATGGGTAGCAAAGGCCACCGCGCCTCACCCAACTGCAGAGCAGTCGCTCCGTGTCTCGCTCCTTGCCACAGGGACAGCACATCATGCGTTCACTGCTTATGCGGGAGCCTCTTCCAACCAAAAGGTTGCTCCCCACTTGAAGATCCATAAGACGTGGGTAGCACAGGCCACTGTGCCTTGCCCAACTGCGAAGCTTGCGCTCCTCGCCTCTCTCTCGTGGAGGCAATACCCAATATCATGTTTTCGTAACAGGATATGTTACTAAAGAACAACCGACATGATTGTCCCCTCTATTACATCGGCACCATTGAGGTGGACCAAATGCACATCAATCCTTGTTCATCAATCAGCATCATCCCATAAAGTCTGCTACGGACCTTGGGCATCCTGATGCATTAGCTGGCAGCCACTAATACTTCCATCAATGGCTTCAACGTAGAAAGAAGCTACCTTCTGGGCAAGATTCGTCTGAAATATCAGATCGACGACTTGAAGACAGGGGTCACTTGCTACGTCATTGACGTAGATATATTCTATAATGTCTTGCTGGGACGACCTTGGCCGAATTCTGTTTGCCTACACCCTGTAAATAGGATTATAATTCTTTATTTTTACTCACTCAACCATTCACAATCTTTTTATCCTATAGTGAGTAAACCCTCAGAGCCTAAACTTTCTTATCTCTAAGATCAACTCTCTAGCCTTCTAAGTTCCAAGTGCGATCTCAGTGTAGAAGTCTACGAAGTTGTAAAGAGCCTGGTTCATCAAGTATTTTCTTCTGTGTGAAATTGCGAGCCTTCGGATCAAAACTCATAGTGTTCGAAGTTACGAGACTTCAGATCAAACCTCATTGTGCAAAGAAGTCGATAAGCCTTCAGATCAAAGCTTGTGATTCACTATTGGTGATTATAGCGGATAAAACTCTGAGCTTGAGTTCTCAGGACTGGACTCGTCCTCTCAGAGGGAAACCAGTATACATCGCGGTGTTTGTGTTTGTATTCTCTTTCTCTTACTTTATTATATTGCATATACATTGTTAGTTATTTATTGCCTTCACTCTGCTTAATTTTTAATTGGGTAGATTATTCTACTTTACTCTATTCATCCCCCCTCTAGAGCTGCCTTACGGTCCTTCAAACTCCTACTTCCCAGTTCTGGCCAGAAGAAGGGGAGACAAACTAATCATCTTTGATAGAGTAAAATGCCCATGATCCTTCGTCTAAGAAGAACTGGATCCGGAAGTTGATACCGACAAAATATCACTCAACCGGTATAGCTCACAAGTCAAGCACCTTATCCAGAAGATGGGGTATGACCTGATGGCCAATAAGGGCTTAAACCACGGCAATGGCCGACGGCTGCCCCTACGTATACCTACTCCCGCAGGCAAGTCCGAGGATTACTACCATAAGACCAAGCATGGCTTAGGATATATAATTCCTTCAACAACTCCCGAGGGCTCAGATGAAGAAGACAAAGTGCACTCTCACTCTTCAGAATCTTTCGCTTGAGACTCTGACGTCAGTATCAGGGACATGCTCAGGCAAATATTATCCGCCAATATGGTGTCAGCTGACCCTGAAAAAGATAATGGGGACCCATCCGAACTCTTTAAAATAGAACCATGGGCCCAACGCCTAGATTTCCAATGGGAGATGCAATTTAAGCAGTGAGACCCTCCTACCGAGGATGAAGTTGTACAAGTTGATCTAGGCGATGAGACCTCCCCTAAACCTATTTTTGTCAGCAAAAGTCTATCCTACGAAGACTAAAAATTCCTACTACAGCTCGTCAGGGAATACATTGATGTCTTTGCTAGAAGTTACAAGGATATGCCAGGACTGGGGCCCCAAATCGCAGTCCATAAGCTCAATATCTCTTCTAACGCTAAGACCGTCAAATAGCAATGGCAGTTCCGGCCGAACATTATGAACATCATCGAAGCTGAAGTCAACAACTGATAGCTAGTGGCTTCATCCACGAAGAACAACATCTGGATAAGGTAGCCAACATTATGCCCGACGTCAAAAAGAAATGAAAGAGTCAAATCTGCATCGACTTCCATTATCAAAATTCATCGTGCCCTAAAAATGAGTTTCCTCTTCCGATCACTGATATAATGATCGACAACACTTGTTGCTTCGAGCGCATGTCCTTTATAGATGGATTCTTTAACTATAATCAAATCAAGATATCTCCTGAAGATGAGAAACATACATCATTCTGAACATCGATAGGAGTATACTGCTATATAGTCATACCCTTCGGTCTGAAAACCCCAGGTGCTACATACCAACGGGCTATGAGCACCATTTTTTGTGAGCATCTACCAAGACGATCGAGTGTTACATCGATGATATCGCTGTCAAAAGCCACTCCTAAGGTGATCACCTTAGGGACTTAAAGACTGTGTTCGACCTTATACGTACGTACCAGCTCAAGATGAACCCTACCAAATCCTTCCTGGGAGTCTCCAGCGGCAAATTCTTGGGTTTTATCATCACTTCTTAGGGTATTCACATAGACCCTGACAAACGTAAAGCAATCCTCGAGATGAACCCACCAAGGAAACTCTGGGAGTTTCGCTGCCTTCAAGGGAGGCTGGCATACATCAGGAGGTTTATTCAAACCTCTCGGGGCATTGTCGAACATTCACCCATCTTATGAAGAAAGGTGTATCCTTTGTCTGGAATGAAGAATGCCAACACGCGTTTGACGATATCAAGAGATACCTATCAAACCCTCCAGCGCTGGTATCCCCGGTCGTCGGAAAGCCCTTCCTACTCTATGTACGTACAATGGATCACTCTCTCGGTGCTCTATTAGATCAGAATAGTGACGCAGACCACGAAAAGGCCATCTACTACCTTAGCCAGATGATGGTCGGAGCATAGCATAGGTATACCCCTATCGAAAAGGAATGCCTTGCTCTAGTATTTGTTATCCAAGAGATGTGGCATTACGTGACTGGACAGACCATTCATGTGATCTTGCAAGTCAATCTGCTCAGAGTTTTGATGACCAAACTAGGGGTACTCTATTCCCGCCTAGCTACTTGGGCGATACTACTATCTCCATATGACATGGTGTTTGTCCCTCAAAAAGCTGTCAAGGGCCAAGCACTGGCCGACTTCCTGGCAGCATATCCAGTACTAAAAACCTTGAAACTCTACAATGAGATTCCAGATGAAGTGGTGAACTCAAACGTGACTTTGTGCGAAGTTGTCTAGCTGATGTTCTTCGATGGCGCTTCGTGAGCAGGGCCCAAAAGTAATATCATTGCCGGAGTTGGGATAGTATTAATCTCCCCCTACAATCTGGTCATTAATCGAGCTTATTCTTTCACGGATCCATGCTTCAACAATATGACAGAATACAACGCTCTCATTATTGGACTCCAACTTGCTAAACAAGTGGGGGTTGACTATTTAGAGGCATACGGTGACTTTAAGATGATAGTCAACCAAGTCCGAGGCGAATATGAAGTTCGGATTGAAGAACTAACTTCGTAGCACCAAGATACACTTGGCATCATCTCAACCTTTGAGGGATTCTTCATTGAGAACGTCCCTTGGCTGTAGAACATTGAGGCTGATGACCTGGACGATCTCGCTGCCTCTTTGGCAATTCCAGACAATACCCATCAGCTAAGCATGATGATCGGTCAAAGGCTGGTCTGCCACAAAAATAATCTCTACCTATGTCTGAGCTATGCGACAAAAGTATACACAGTTGTCCAAGACTGGAGGCTTCCATTCGTTAACTACGCAGTCTATAAAATTCTTTCGGGGAACCCAAATGAAACCACATCCAATAGGAGACATTTCCTCCGGTTCTATTATGATACGGCTTCTAAAACGTTGTATCATCGCTCATACGACGGCCTTCTGCTATGATGCCTATCGAATACAGAAGCCAAACAGGTGCTTCGGGAAGCCCATGATAGCGTCTGTAAACCCACCAACCCGGCCCAAAGCTACAGGATTATCTTCGAAGAATGGGGTATTACTGGCCGACGAAGGTAACATAGGCCATTGATTATACGAGAAAATGCCAGACATGCCAAATTCACGCAGACTTCATCCACCAGCCCTCAAAATTTTGGCACCCAACGGTAGGATCCTGGTTGTTTGAGGCTTGGGGAATGGATATCATTGGACCAATAAGTCCACCTTCATCTAAAGGGGATCAATTTATCCTAGCCATCATCGACTACTTCTCCAAGTGGGCGAAAGCAGTACCAATCGTGAAAGTCAAGACATCCAATATGATCAACTTCATCAAGCATCACGTTATATACCGTTTCAACTTGCCACGAAGGATCATTCACGATAATGGTCCACAGTTCAAAAGTCATGCATTCTTCCGGTTTTACGACAAAAACCAGATACATAATATTGCTTTAACTGCCTACAACCCAGCGACAAATGGGTTGGCCTAGGTGCTCAACAAAACCATCATCAAGCTTCTAAAAAAATTTGTGTCATCCAACAAACACGACTGGAATGAGAAGCTGGGTGAATGTCTTTGGGCCTACCATATAATGCTCTGGACAGCTACAGGAAGTACGCCATTCTCTTTGGTATACAAAAGCAAAGCGGTCCTCCCCCTCGAGATCCAAATCCCTTTACTCCGAGTGACTCTCTCCAATCAGCTAACCGTGGACAAAAATCATCACCGACAATTATAAGAGTTAGAAACACTCGACGAAAAATGACTCTTAGCTCAGCAGCGCATTGAGTTGTACCAGGTGCATCTCTCTGGAGCCTTTAACAAGCGGGTCAAAGAGAGAACGTTCTAAGTGGGCGATCTTGTCTTGACAGTAAGAAGACGGATGGTTATGACCCATAAAATGGTCGACAAATTCTAGCCCAGATGGGAAGGTCCGTTCATCGTAGAATCGATATTCTACAACGGCGCCTACCGGCTCGCAAAATCCAAAGGCAACTTGATTATAATGTCTATCAAGGGCAAGTTCCTAAAAAAGTACTACGTCTAAACTTGAATTATACTCCCTATCATGCCCCGAACCCGCCCGGGCCGCCGCTCCACCTCGCCCCGCCCCGTATAGCCAAATTATCGAACCGGGCATGAATCACCGTACCTCGGCACGCCGGACGCGAATCACCACGCCCGTCCCGTGAGTTGCGAGGAAGGGGAAGGAATGGCCTAGCCCGATCGAGCCCATCGGGGACATGATGTCGTGCGGGCCTGGGGTTGCATCCCACAAGGCCAATCATTTAAGTTGATAGTTGGCTATCATCGCATCAATCGAGTAAGCAACGGAAAGGGACTTGTTGTAATGCAATGTATTTAGCTAACTGAGTATTTGGGACAATCGAAGCAACTTGGGTTCCTTTAGCAAAGGCATTCGTTCGATCAATATATTATGCCCCCTTATACGATAGCATTCTCGGGGCAACAATCGAAACCAGGATTCTGGGTCTTAGGGACTGTGGCACGCCTATCGCTCCCTCGGACGATCCAGTACCTGCAAGCAAGTAAACTATTAGTGGGTCAGCACTTTATACAAGTACTGGTGAGATAAAATAACTGAATAGAAATAAGTATTCACTCAAACCAGCACTAAGTAATCATGTTATAAATATTACATTACTGGTGATCTTTCTAGTTTTACCTAGGTTCGTTTCATGCAGTTCTAGCAGAGTCAATTTACATTATTTGAAAACATGTTTAAAAATAGAGTTTCATAAGCAATAAGCAAGCAAGCAATCGTTCATGTTCAGGGTGTGGGCAGTGTGTCTCGTGTGACTCTAGGGTCAAATGCATAGCTAGACACACAATGCACATCTTAGGCGCAGTCATCTATCTAAGCCAACACAATGACTTAGCTATATGCAGGGTGGTCCCCGAGTATCTCAGGATCGACAGCTGGTTGTACAACATACTAATAACTCATTCATCTGATGCTAATGGCAGTTGTGACTCATGGTTGCTTTCCACTATTTTCGTAGCAGCCGTGACACATGCAGTTCAGCTCTCCACCAAAAGCCATTGTCCGACCGTATGAGAATGCATGGAACACTATCAAATATACTCTAGTATGCAGAACAGACGAACCATCAGAACACAATCTTTGTTGTGGGGCAATCCGACTTATTACTTGAACACATTCAGGCACAATATGGTTCTCTCAAAGTATAGACGATAGTGAACATGTTCATGCACTCTAGACAAGCATTTTATGATTCTTGTTTAGCAGAGTTATCATTTCAAAGACAAGTTAGGTGAGTTCGTTCATTAACATGCAAGGCAGGTTCTATCATTCTCTTATGAAAACATTACAAGCAAAAACTCAGGTTATTATTAAGGCATGCAAGAATCAGAGAACGAAGTTCTACCTACTCACCTTGATACATAATGTCGGTGTAGAGCGGGGCATTATACTCCCCTCATCACCAGCGGAACAACCTAGATGTACATATCTACCCTCTTGGTTTTTTCTCCCCAGCTAGTGTCTATGTGCAGCATTTTTCCCTTCTTTACAATTTTTTGTAAAATCTATCATCGGTATATGGGATCCCTGGATACACAACGGATGATGGATAGTTAAAGTCTTCCCAATGGAGCAGTCACCAGGTCCACTTGCACACTCCCACAGTGACCACTCAAAAACCAATCTCGGTAGATGCTAGCCATGTTCATATTGCCTCTGAGTTATCGTCCCACCAATATCCCCTGTGGAGCAATCCTCAGGTCTATCTTCATGTTCGGATAGACTATACTCAGCAAACCACTCCTCAGTGACTTTTACGAATAATTGGTTTACGTCCATATTACCTCTGAACTACTATCCTGATATTTTCCTCGGTTGAGTTTGCCATCTCTATAGTACCTCTGAGCAAACTTTTCGGGTCTTGGCTAACATCCATATTACCTATGATATCAATTGTCATCCCTACTTATCACCTGTACTCACCAAGGTACACCAGCGATGTTAGGTCGACAAAAACTGCCGCATCCATATTACCTATGGCTGGGATTGTTCAAAACCTATTACATGCACCCAGGCGCCCAAGAAGTAATGGGTCCATAAAACCTGTCACGTCCATATTACCTCTGATAGGGACTATCTTTAGACTTATTACTTGGACTCTAGTACGCAAAAAGTAATAAATCCACCAAAGATTCCCCAGCAGAATATCCTTAAAAAGCTATGGTATTGTACTACATTCATATTATCTCTAGTACGATACCTAAAGCTAACACCAATAAATTATAAAATAGATCGGATAACTTTTATTTTTTCCTCCACAAGGAGGGATTAAAAGTAAAACTATATTTTGGGAGAGTATCAAGATCCTAAGCCCGAAGGCAAAATGAAGACACAAAAAGCAAAAGAGAACTAGTGGTGCTATGAGTCAGAGCATAACTCTGCATTTCGCTCATAGAGATAAGCAATATGGCCATCCAGGCACCTCCGAGCCCGACGCTCAACTTCTTGGGCCATAACCTCTGGATCCTCGTAGCAAGCGTAGGACTCATGTCCGTCCTTTAGTTGTTTTACCAGAACCTCAACGCCAGCCGTGTTCTGTGCTATGTGGCTTGCCTCAATGCAGATGTCCTCTTCTTCATGCTGGACCACCCGTAGCCTATTCCCTATTGAATTGAGCTCGATTTGGAGCAGTCTAATTCGCTCGGTCAGGTACTTTTGCCAGGAAAGACACTCCTCTCTAAGATCGCCCAGCCTATCACACCTTTCCCACAAGATTCGGAGATCGTGCTACAAATACTCCATAAACGAAGCAAATAAGGCCTTCTCTATCTCCACCTTCTTTGAGAACTCATTATATTCATAAAAAATTAGCATTCCCATATTCGCCTACTGATACTGTTACAGCTCTGTGAGGTATTTCTTTCCCTCCAAAATTTATCCTTGAAGTGCACTTGAACGTCCTCGTGGAAAGAGGAGGAATCCTCCTTGGCATAGGGTGCGGAAGTTGGGCGCTTCCCCTTGTCGATCTTTCTTGTGGCAAAAGCAGAGGACAAAACTTTAGGGGCCATAAAAAATGAGCAAGAGGTCGGCGGTAGGAGTACAGGGTTGAAGAAGTAGAAAAAAGAAAGTTCTCTCTCATCAGCAGAGCCCCTATTTATAGGGGATGAAGGTGACTCTTCGACTCTCATGCCACACTGACAGCCTTAATAAAAATATGGCCTCTCAGGCCCTACATAAGGAGATGGAGAATAATCCCAAAGGAGATCCACTAAAAGATTAAAATAAATCTGTTAGTTAATGACTATTTGACAGCCTGGAAGTGCCCGCCCATGCGGCCTAAATGCCCATGCGGCCCAACGACCATGCGATCCAACGTCCATGCTACCTTCCAGCCATGTGGCCAAAAGTGCTTCTTTTTCCATGCTTCTTATTCAAAGTATTCCAAACTTATCAGTTTGAAAACTTTAAAGAGGGTCTTGTAGAAGCATGTAAAATATACATCCATACAATCTTGCACCCTAAAATAAAAATATTGTAGAGATCAGGCTGCAGAATCTCTATGCGGCCCAATAATGCGACATACATGCATCCCCAATCAGCCAAAGCAGCTTGGCCGCAGAAAGACCTAACGTGGCATCCCGTTAGCATGATCGTCTCTGACACAGAATATTGACGAAAAAGATTTTCTAATTTTTTCAAAAGACGTGAACACACTAAATGAAAGAAGTCTCACATCAACACAGAACTTCACTCTCGATGGATGTGTAGTGCCACGTGTATAGCATAATTGGCCCTATGTATTCTATACTCTATGCGTACCATGTGTCTCTGGCCCCAAGCATCCCAGACTCCATGCGTATAATGCTTCTCTGGCCACATGCATCCCAGATTCCATGCGTTATATACGTATCTGGCCTCATGCATTCTAGACTCCATACGTATCATGCATCTCTGGCCACATGCATCCCAGTCTCTATACGGTCCATGCGTCTCTGTCTCCATGCGTCCCAGACTCCATGCGTCCTATGTGTCTCTCGCCAAATGTGTTTCAGACCCCATGAAGACCAAATCTTGCTGTTATGACAAGAGTGATTCTCTCTAACCAAGTACGGACTATGAGTCAAGCTGACCAAGTGTCACTACCACATTTTCTAGGAAGGGATATTTTAGTCTTTTCCTATTTAATTAAATATTATGCATGGTAAATAATTATTATTGTATTATTTAATTGTTGTTAGATATTATTTATTTAATTTGGACTTGTATTAGTGGATCTAACTAGTTTAGTTTGGACCCATGGACCAACATGAATTAATTAGTTAGACTTGGCCCATTTAGAAAGCCCACTGTTAAGGAGATGGATTAAATTAATTAAATCATTAGACTAGAAGCTTCATTCCTTAATTATTTCTTCATGAGAGGCCCCAAGGGGTATATTGGACATTTCATAATTACTTGAGGAAGGGGTAGGGGTCGGCCTATTAAAAGAGGAGAGAATTCTCTCTCCTTTCTTTTTCATTCCAAATCTAGATCTAGAATTTCCCACTACCAAATTTCCTTCATTCCCATTTCATTTCCCTGCCAAATTCATTCCAAATTCTTCCCAAATCACTATTAGAGAGTTAAGAAGCAAGGATCTAGAAGAAGGAAGCAAGGATCTACAAAGAGGAGCAAGGATCTATAATTTGGAGGCAATTTCATCTCAATTGGAGGTTTCATTAGGAATCCATCTTCCAATAGGTATAATTCAATTTTTTCACTTAAAATAGCTTCTAAATCTGAGATTTAATCATGAAAAATCAACCCATATGTATGTACTACCCATAGGACTTGGTTTTGTGTTCATAGGAGACCCATGGAGAAAGTTATGGTGCTTTTTGTGTCAATTTTGGGGGAATTCCGAATTGACATTTTGTTGTGTGTGTTAATTGATCCTATAGATCAATTGGGCATGTGTTTATATGTTTGGGGCTAGTGTCGTATCCATAATTGGGTACGTGTAGGTCGTATCCCAACTATTTTGTGATACGTGTTGTTTTGGGGGGTTTTCCTCCGATACCGGACTTTGTACATGTCGTATTTTGACACGGACACATAGATCTACATTTGACACTTTGTTTTGTTCATAAATAATATATGTGACTTGCTTGTGTCCTTCAGGGTGCAATTGGTTGTGTGTTGGACTCGTGTCGCATGTGTATCCTAGATCTAGTGGGATACGGTGTGATACTCTCCATTTGTGGTGTTTATGTGTAGATCTAATTATTGTGCTTTAATTCTTGAATTATAAATTAGTAAATATATATATATGTTATATATTTATTATAGTATATTTATTATGGTATTTATTATAGCATAGATCTATGTATTATATGAGTACTAATATAATGTATAAATATATATATGTAGCTTTCTTCTACATGCATTAATACATGTTATAAAATATGTTAGTAATATAAAATATATGAAAATGTTTTATAAAATATATATATGTGTTTAATTAAGTAATTATATTATTTATAGTTATTATATGATTATTTATATATATGTGTAGATGTATATTTATTAACATAGTTATGTATGTGTACTTTTAACCATGTTGTAATATGTACATTAGTACATAGGATGTGTATTATAGCTATTGGTATTTATTTATATAGATGAATATAATATATATGTGTTGGATTATATATATATAGAAGTATATATTTTAATTATTGATTTATATATATATATATATATATATATATATATATATATATATATATATATATATATATATATATATATATATATATATATATATATATATATATATATATATATATTGATATTTATATATATATTGATATATATATATATATTGATATATATATATATATATATATATAGGTTATATATATATTTACTGTTTTTTTGTGATAGTAGGATTAATGACAGAAGAACTGTCATTATTAGAGGCGGTTACAGCAGCAGCCGCTGTAACAGTAGCGACGGGAATTAATGACAGAGCCGCCACTGTCATTAATAATCGCATGCAGCAGCGGGAATTCGCAGCAGTTGCGACGGAGACTTTGGTGACAGTTGAAAACTGTCACCAAAGGGGAGGCAGCAGTGCAAAAATACAGCAGCAGTAGCGACGGCGATTCAGTGACAGCCTGAACTGTCACTGAAAGTCTGTTTACTAAAAAATCAGTATTTTTCAACACTGCTTTCAGTGACAGTTAGGCAGTTTTTAGTATATAGTTTATACGTTATATTTATATATATATGTATATATATATATATATATATATATATATATATATATGTATAAATTGTGAGATATAAAACTAGTATTGTTATGTTTCTTAATTGTATAATATTAGTATATATATATTATATTATGTATGAGGGTAATTACTATATCAAGGTATTGAGTATTACCTTGTGGAAACCAAGGTAAGTGGGATACTCAAGATACGGGGTTTGGGTATCAAGTTTGTTACTTTGTGGATACCAAGTTGGTTCAAAACCATGGTTCCTATTTATTTTTAATTAATATTCTATATTATTATACATTATTGTTGATATATATGTATTGTGAGGTTTACCTTGGATTCACGTATCCAGAGATATGGTATCCTAATATTTTAGGATATGGTCCTATGACTTAGATTTTAATATCTTGACCCTAGATTGTTGTGTTAGACTTGTGCAACCTAGAAATAGATAGTTGACCTTGGGTTGACCATAGTTGACTTTTGACTTAGAATTGACTTATTGACCTAGAAGTTGACTAGTTTAACTTATTCTCTTTTCGGGACCTTGTATTAATATTGTATTCCATATCTAGGTCTTCGAGGCACCGAGTCAGACATCTGTGAGACTATTTATTGGACTTCAGGCGAGTACATTCTCTGATAGTTTCTCATTTATGCTATCCTCTATGTTCATTGTATCTAGTATAGATATCCATGTTCTCTTGACACTATGGTTACACGGATTGGTATATCCAGATCTCGTCATGAGATATTATTCCTTGGTATATTGTGTATATGGTGCAAGTATTGTTTTATTGGTTATCTTGTACATGTACAGACACCGATTCTCGGGAAGACTAGCTATCTTCTTGGGGAATCTCGTGCCATAGCATATCGTGGTTGGATCTATTATACCAGTCGGGGTGGGAAGTATTAGTATAGATATGTGATCAATATCCCTATTGAATAAATTACTGATTACTGAATAGTGTTGATCATGCACCGCACGTATGATTAGTCAGGCCGCATTGCATCTTGCCTAAGCCGATCACATGTTAAGCTAGTACTCACACACTTAGTCATTAGTATTATTGTTTTTTTGGCATATTGTTCATTATTGTATTTATTTCTAGTATTTTCTTATTGTATATATATCTCTTGTATCTATTGTGCATCTTGTTTATCCACAGCTATTTACTGTTACATAGTTTTTATCATTGATTAGAACTGCTGTTAGAGATGTACTCTGCTCCTTTCCTGACTGTATATATTTTTCCAGATGACACTGAGAAGTGGTACCCTACCTTTTATGGACCCCAGGATGTTGTTGGTTTAGATTCTGAGACCCTGGCTCAAGAGGGACTTATCCCAACTGAGACAGTTGACCCAGGAGTTGTAGCTTCGTAGTATTCTTTGTACTGGATTTGTCTCCAGCTTATTTTATTACTTCTTCAAACTCATTAATGTATTATTTAGACTCATGAGTTGTATTGTGACTATTCTATTCTTTATCTGATTCGTGCTTATTTCTATCTTAGTTCTGTGATTAAGTATACTATCATTATTGATGGTTCATTATATTGTTAGATAGATTATCTAGACAGCGTTCTACCGCCGATTCTGCGGCGTAGGCTGGGCGTTGTTTCCGACTAGTACCCTTACACCGGGTACGGGTCGTGACACATTTTTGGTGGTGGCCCATGCAGGTCTAATACCACAAAGTATGTGATGTCGTAGTAGTACGACAATTTAGTTGTACTACTGCGAGCCTGCGATAGGATATAGGATTTAGGCTGAGATACTCAATCACTTCTAGGAAAATTCTTTTGATTCAACTATTCTCCTTTGATATTGATACTTGATCTCTTAAACTATCCTTTCCTTGAATGTCTTACATCTTGTGCCATATTGGTTCTATTCTTCTTGATTCCATTCTAGCTTTAGCTTTGTTTGATAGTGGTGCTTCCCATAGTTTTGTATCTGTTTCTTTTGCTCTGAAGTATGGTTTGGTAGCTGAGTCTTTTCTTAGGACTTGCAAGATCATAACCGGGGGAGGCATTATCCTGGTTAATGATATTTGAAAGGATCAGAGAGTTAATCTGGGAGGCCGGGAGTTGAGTGTGTGTCTACTTGTAATGCCACTTCCGAGCTACGATATTGGACTCGGGATGGATTGGTTGAGTAGGCACCGTGCTAGCATAGATTGTAGAGGAGGTAGAGTTTTGTTTAGTCTGCCAGGAGAGCCAGAGTTTGAGTTTGCTAGAGGAACTGCAGAGCAGGGAGAAGGCATTATTTGTGGAGCTATAGTGGAAGATAACGAGTTGCCGCATCCGTTGATAGCAGAGTTCTTGGATGTGTTTCCTGAGGAATTGGCAGGATTGCCGCCAGATCAAGATGTTAAATTTTTTATAGACTTGGTGCCAGGTGCAGAACTAATTTTATAGTATGTCTATAGAGTAAACAACAGCGAGCTGGTCGAGTTGAAGAAGCAGGTGGACGAATTGCAGGATAAGGGGTTTATCAGATCGAGTTCTTTACCATGGGGAGCCCCGGTATTGTTTGTACCAAAGAAGGATGGATCGCTGTGCATGTGTATTGATTACAGGGCTTTGAATAATCTCACTATCAAGAATAAGTATCCTTTACCACGGATTGATGATCTGTTTGATTAGTTGAGTGGTGCAAAGGTGTTTTCTAAGATAGATTTGAGATTAGGCTACCATCAAGTGAAGGTGAAGCCGGAGGACATACCGAAGACTGCTTTTAGAACTCGGTATGGTCAGTACGAGTTTATGGTGATGCCGTTTGGTTTGACTAATGCACCGACGGTATTTATGAACTTGATGAACAAGGTGTTCCACCAGTACCTTGACAAGTTCTTGGTGGTGTTCATCGACGACATACTCATATACTCGAGGACACCGGACGAGCATGAGGAGCATTTGAGGATTGTGTTGGATGTGCTGAGGAAGGAGAAGCTGTATAGGAAGTTGTCCAAGTATGAGTTTTCTTGGATAAGGTGGAGTTCTTGGGGCATGTTGTGACTGGTGATGGTATTTGAGTGGATCCGAAGAAGATTTTAGCAGTGGAATCTTGGAAGACTCCGAGTTCGGTAGCAGAGATCAGGAGTTTCTTGGGATTGGCAGGCTACTACAGAAAGTTTGTACAAGATTTTTCGAGGATTGCCGAGCCGATGACCAGACTCACAAAGAAGGATGTAGAGTTTGTTTGGACGGAGGATTGCCAGGTTGCTTTTGAGGAGTTGAAGAAGAGGTTGACGTCTGCTCCTATTTTAACGTTGCCATCAGGGTCCGGAGGTTTTACTATTTATAGTGATGCATCGGAGAAGGGTTTGGGTTGTGTTCTTCAGCAGCATGGGAAAGTGATTGCCTATGCATCCAGACAATTGTGTCATCATGAAAAGAACTATCCTATCCATGATTTGGAGTTGGCAGTAGTCATATTTGCTCTGAAGTTATGGAAACATTATTTGTACGAAGAGCGTGTGGAGATTTTCACAGACCACAAAAGCTTGAAGTACGTTTTCACGCAGAAGGAGTTGAACATGAGGCAGCGTCGGTGGTTGGAACTGATGAAGGATTTTGATATCTCTTTGAAATATCATCCTGGGAAAGCCAATGTAGTTGCCGATGCTTTGAGCAGGTATCCGGTAGCTATATTCTTGACGCAGGATCGATATTTGTTCGAGGACTTGGAGAGCTTGGACATTGAGGTGATTGTTCCTGGGTGTGCTATGCAGATGTGGGGACTGCAGATACACTCAGATTTGATGGACAGGATCAAGGCAGCACAGTATGATGATGTATCTCTGAGGAGTATCAGAGCTCAGGTGAGAGCAGGATTTGAAGATGATTTCACTATTGCAGAGGATGGATCTTTGAGGCATAGAGATAGATTATGTGTGCCTAGTGGGGAGCTGCGTGAGGAGGTGTTGCAGGAAGCACATCGCTCTCAGTATTCCATCCATCCATGTGCTAACAAGATGTATCGGAATATGCGAGAGGGTGTGTGGTGGTATGGCATGAAGAGGGAAGTGGCACAGTTTGTATCTAGATGCTTAGTGTGCCAACAGGTGAAAGCCAAGAGGCAGAGGCCAGGAGGTTTACTTCATCCATTACCCATTCCAGAGTGGAAGTGGGAACACATTACTATGGATTTTGTGTCCGGACTTCTACGATCTCCAGGAGGAAAAGACGCAATTTGGGTCATTGTTGATAGGTTGACTAAGTCGGCCCACTTTTTGCCTTTCAAAGTGGGCTTGTCTACGGAGAAGCTGACAGAGATGTATGTGAGGCAGATCGTTAAGATACATGGAGTTCCCGTCAGCATAGTCTCAGATCGGGATAGTCGTTTCACTTCTCATTTCTGGAGGAGTTTGCAGGAGAGTTTGGGCACTCAGCTCAAGTTCAGTACTGCATATCATCCCCAGACAGATGGGCAGTCGGAGAGGACTATCCAGACTCTCGAGGATATGTTACACACTTGTGTACTAGATTTCGGGGGTTCTTGGGAGGACCATCTCCATTTGGTAGAGTTTGCTTACAACAATCGTTACCAGGCCAGTATAGAGATGTCACCTTTTGAAGCTCTATATGGTCGGAGGTGTCGTACTCCTTTATCTTGGGACGATGTTGTAGAGAGAGTTTTGGTTGGGCCAGAGATGGTTGTGGATGAAGCAGAGAAGGTTCAGTTGATCAGAGACAGACTTCGAGTGGCGCAGGACAAACAGCGGCATTGGGCCGATAGCCATCGGAGACCTTTGAAGTTTGAGGTATAGTTTAGATTTTGTTTTGTGTTTGATCTTATTTATTATAGATTAAGTTCTTAAGGTGGTGTAGAAGCATGAAAAATACGCTGGAAGGATCTACGCAGCCTCTTGATGCAGAGCAGCATAAACAGGGGCCTTCAGAGCCATCAAGCGTACAACAGAGCTTTTTTTTACTAAAACACAGCGTGAAGAATAAGCTCAAAGGACCATCCGCGTAAGTGCAGTACGTCCAGGCCGCTCCAGAGTAAACAGGGTTCTTCATCACCTCTATGGCATAAAACTCATCCGCTCTCAAAGCAGCGTTAAAGCGTACGAGGAACGCTTCGTCTTCCCCAAAATGAACCTGTCAAGTCACGCAGTGAATCTGACCTCTGACTCCTGACAAAAAGTGCTGCACGGCTACCCAGATGACGGCTGGAAATGATGGCAGATCCCTCGGAACGCGCCCCATAGTATGATGGCGGATCTTTGCATTTAATGCAGAGAATTTGGTTAAAACATCACCGAACCATCGTTTACTGAAGTCCCCTCAGCGTAAACCGCTCTTTCGCGTACAAGGGAATACGCTGCCTTATTTTACACAGGCAAACATGAGCTGTTTTACGCTCCGCAGTAGACAAACGCCTGCCACGTCAAAAGCTGCACTTCGTACGGGACTCGAGGCACGTCTCCACGTCTAATTGCACAGAGCGGTGACAGTTTCTCTCAAAGCGCGTCTCTGCGACGGATGCACAGAAGGGCTGCAGACCTTCAAAACACGCCTCCGCATTTAATGCATAAGATGGTGGCAAATCTCTGCAAGAGATTTGATTATATCTTCAAAAGCCGTAATTCTGGCTAAGACGTCCACATCAGCACTCTGGCACGGTACGCAGCGGCTTCTACGCCTATTCAGGATCTGTGCTCATGCGGCTTCTACGCCCACTCAGTCTCTACGACCACACAGTCTCTACGACCACTCGGCCTCTACGACTATTCGGCTTCTATGCATATTCAGCTTCTATGCCTATTCGGCTTCTACGCCTGTTCGACTTCTATGCCTGTTCGGCTTCTATGCCTATTCGGCTTCTATGCCTACTTGGCTTCTACGCCAGGGTGACAGTCATTTGGCTTCTACGCCAACCTCTTCTTCACAAGGGATACCTACCTACGTGGCTTCTACGTCATGATCTTCGCAGCAAATATACGCATTTTGTCCCCTTAGTTGGATACGCGTCACATGCTCACTCAAAAGGTCATCTATACGCAGGCATTGGTTATCTTAACCGTTGTGTAAAGGGGTGCTGTACTTCCCACACCTCGGTTTTTACACCGATGGAGTGGTCACTGTCACCAAAACTCTATAAATAGAGACCCCTATCAATGGGGAACAAGGTCAAAAAAACGAACAAGGTCGACAAATTGGAGGGTCGGAAACTTGGTCAAGAAAACCAATACCAGATCAAAAGGTCAAGAGAGAGAGAGAGAGAGAGACCGGAGCTCAGGCAAAGAGCAGGGATCGACGACTTTGGCATCGTGCATCCCCCCTCTCCTATAACCTTCGAAGCTGCTACCTGTATTCCACGGCACCTCTTCAACATCGTGTTGTCCAAGGGCTAAAGTGATCGACTGCAGATCAGACACCTATAGCAATTTATACCCAGACTAAATAAATTGTACTCCCACATCCTCGCATAGGATTACATTGTACAAGTTTGTTTGTAAACCAAAGGGCGCGGGTTTCGCATAAACCCTGTCATTGAAATACACTTTCATTCTTTCGTTTAATACCATAAACAAGATGGCGACTCCGCTGGAGACATCTTTCTCTTCTGATGAGGAAGCAATTGCTCAACACGATGCGGTATCCGTGGTATCCGTGAAGAAGAAACTGGTCGTCCAGTTCGACCAGTCTGCCTACGAAGACATGCTTCGAACCGGGGGTAGCTCTCACTCTCTCTCCGTCCAAGACAACCGGAAGCTGCGCAAAGTGTGGATGCCCAAGACATCCTCTACCATTCCTGTGGACTCTCCGATCTCTCCGATCTCTCCGACCAATGAGGTGGTAGCATTGCTCCCTCCGTGCGCTGCACGTAAAACTCAGTCTCCCGCTACGCGCGGTACAGACAAAACTTCGGGCAAAGCCTTAACGCTGACCCAGAAGTATCCACTGTGCTCTACGCGTAGGAATCAGTCTCCCGCTACGCGCGGTACAGACAAAACTTCGGGCAAAGCCTCAGCGCTAACCCAGGAGTATCCACTGTGCTTTACGTGCAGAAATCAGTCTCCCGCTACGCGCGGTACAGACAAAACTTCCGATGGTGCCCCAACGCCAAATTGGAGGTACAGATCATGCTCCACGCGCAAGACAACATCTGACCTCTACGGTAAACCAGATGAGCGCTGTGATCTCCACGAGGGGAAGCAAGCAGGCGAATACTCAGCTACTCGGCCTTTACGCCAGCAAGGGAACAATCTGCCTACCCTCCGGATTACGCGAGAAGCCGATGGCCGACTGAGGGCCTCTCCAGCTTTACGCCAGACTGAGCGAATCTCCAATTTACGCCAGGCACAGTCCTTCGGCGTAAAACAAGCTCAGATTGCGGGAAGACACCCTCCCAGGGGATTATCCGCCGCCCAGATGGCCAACCTGTTGTACACGGGTGGCACAGGGAAAAGTGGGGTGCCCAATATCCGTACGCCCGCTGACAGAAGAAATAAGCCTTCGTCTCCTTCCTCTACTCCTCCTGACTTGCGCACATATCTAATCCAGAAGCGTAAGGAAAGGGGACCTTCCAACATGTCTATTATGCCCCCTAGCGAGCAATGTTGTAATAGTCATAAAATTGTGATTGACTGCTGCTGTTCTAAAGCAAATCTTTCAGTTTTTGACCGATTGAGCTACTCTCAGTCTTTCCAGGAAGAGGAACCCGCGCATGCATCTGTGAACATGGCTTCACACATACGTAGAGGAGGGTCGAGATCAAGACGTTATCCCTCCCGGCCCCCCGAGCCGAAGGAGGTTCAGTGAGCTCCTCAGGAACGCTGAAGCCGGGGTGTTCCAAAACACTCGCGCAAGGTCACGACAACCAGCTTCGTCCTCTTCTGATTCCGACGCTGGGGGTCGCCAAGCCCCCGGATCAGAGGCAGAAAGTGTAGAGTGGACTTCTACAGCGACCTATACTAATCCTTCAATAACACCCAGGGAGATGGGAGTTTACGCTGTTAAAGATGAATGCGAGAAAGCTTCGCCGTCAGGGAACGCGGAACAACGCATCACTATACTGGAGACATCTCTGAAACAAATGCAATCCATGATGGAGAACATGTACCAGATGATGCTAACTCAGTACGCGACTGCTATGGCTCAAGCATCAGTCCCGCCAACTCGGATACGTGTGGGGGTGGACTTACCACCATCCAACCCGAGCCAAGAGCCTGCGCTAAATCAAGAGTCAGCAGTTCCTTCGCTTCCTCACTCAGAGAATGCCTTACCTCCCACTGGAGTTACGATACAACCAACTCCGCACCACTTCGTGGCCCCGCTTTCGACTGAAAATCCGATGCAGGCATTGCGGGAGTTGAAAGCCCAGTTCGATGCCTTGAAGCACAAAGATCAGCTCAAGAAACTGAGAATCAACCAGCCCTACCCAGCTATCTGGGAGGAGGTCCCTTTCCCGCCGAGGTACAAACCTCAGACTATGGCCCTGTTCGAGGGAAAAACATCACCAAGCCAGTACATGAACTATTTCAGTATGATGACGGTGTTGCTACAAGGGAACGACGCCCTCCTCACTCGGGTGTTCAAAGGCTGTCTCTCAGGAGTATCCTATCAGTGGTACCCTAGCTTGGCGGACAACTGCATTATTTCCTTCGAAAACTTCAGAGCTTTATTCTTCACACGATTCTACGAGTGAGAAATGGACATGTCTATGTCCTCTCTCATCGAAGTCAAGCAGAAGGAAAAGGAGGACGTTCGCATCTTCATCGAACATTTTTGTCAGGCTACCTTACAGATGCCTCCAGGAGTTTCCGACTCTGTATTAGTAGACATTTGCAGGAAGAACCTCCTTCCCGTGGTTTCGGTTTTCACAAGACCATATCAGTTCCATGATTGGCCCTCGTTCATCATCTCGGCAGTAGCCGCCGAAGACAACGGTCGCAAGACGCGCGACAATGGCATCATGATCTCCGCCTCTGACAGAGGCAAGAGGTCATCTCCTAGCAGCGACCATCCTCGTGGTCCCAAAGGGAAAGAAGCCCTGACAATCAATACGGCTAGACCAAAGATTGTGGCAACCACGCAAACGAAACCCGGGACTTCCAGGCCCGTCGAAGTCTACTCTTTCGACGACGACGATATCCCAAGTATATTCGAGTGTCTTGTCAAAAGCGGAAAGATCACCCTTCCAGAGCTAAGGCGGCCCCAGGAAGTCGGCAATACTAACGACCCCAAATACTGTATCTTCCACAGATACGTACATCATCCAACGAAGGGGTGTTACATACTGAAAAGGAAGATCCAGGGGTTAATCGATGCTAAGGCCATCACTCTGCACAATACCGAGAAGACGGTCACGGCCAACATGATCTCTCTGCAGTTTGGCAATCTGCCTCCCCAAGAGATCCCGGACGGCGTTGCACCTATCTCCCGGACAACGATGAACATCGTCAATCTCCCTCCAGCTAGGGATCAAAATCACGACCTGATACCCCTGACTACCCGGCAAGGCGAGATTATGTGGGTTCATCCAGACCTGGTGTTAGAGCTCGAGGAAGAAACTAAGGCTACTAAGCCTACATCTAAAAAGAGCTCCAAATACAGGCCCTGCCATATGATCGCGACTTCTTCGGCATCGGACGAAGATGAGGTATTTGCTGAAACCCGTTCAGGGAAAGCCTACCTCAGCGACTACGGAGCAAGTCAGGAAGGTGCACCGGCGGACGCTCCAGCAATCAAACCTTCAGAGCAAGGTCCCATCGTACTAGATATCAGTCCTTCAAAACCAACCCTGGCGGAGAAGGGGAAGCAAAAAAAGTACGCTTTGATAAACCTGTGAAAAACATTCCAAGCAAAGGTTTAGAGAAGCCATACAACTTCGACATCCTGGCCCAACTAGCCAATACGCCAGCCAGGTTGTCCATCTTCGAGCTACTCAGGCTCTCCCAAGACACTCGTCTAGCCCTGAGTAAAGCGCTGATGCAGGCGGATGCATACTTGACCCAGCTCAAGTCCCCCGACGAAGAACCAGTGGCGTGTCCTTAATGCCACAGTGTGATGGAGGTGGTCCCAAATATCACTTTCACCCAAGACGACATGCTATTAAAATATAACAAGCATGACAGGCCCCTCTATTACACCGGGTATGTCGGTTCCATAGAGGTCGATCGAATTCACATAGATCCGGGATCGTCGATCAGTATCATCCCTCACAGTCTACTCAGACCGCTGAGGATTCCTACCAGCGAATTGGCTTACACCACCACTACGATCGTGGGTTTCAATGCCGGAAGAAGTAAGCCATTGGGGAAATTCGCCTGAGGATCCAGATTGGCAACCTTAGATCGGTGGCCACATGTTACGTCATCGATTCAGAGGTATCCTACAATATTTTGCTGGGGAGACCGTGGATCCACGACCACAATATCGTTCCTTCAACCCGACATCAATGCCTTAAATATGTAGACGCACAAGAAACGGTACGAACGGAGGTGGCTGACCTAAACCCGTTCAAAGGAATAGAATCCTACTATTTCGATGCCGTGTTGTACTCCCAAGACCACACGGAAGAAGTATCAGGCGACGCAGGGAGCCAGGAGAACCCTCTGCCGCACTACCACTGTCAATCAAAGTGAAAGGACGAACCACTCGTCCAAAAGCCATAGAGCCCATGGCTATCCACCTGAACAAGACCAGGTCAGGAGAAGTGAGTGATCCTCTCGTGATCACTTTGCACCGAAAGCCCCCACCCTTGGTTATCAACCTTCGGCGCGACAGGCAGCCGACTGATGTAAATACAACCAGGAACGGAGTTTCAGATGGTAATAAACATCCCCTTTTCCAGTATATTGACGCTCAAATACTGAAACTGGAATCCACTCCCCGTGACAAGGTAGAACCCATAGCACAAAAATTCTTGGAAGCTATATACTCCTACCGTCTATATGTCTGGGAAGTAGCATCATCATCCAACGTCATCACAACGTATGGACCCCATGAGGATTCTATCTTCATTGTCCCGCCTAACTGCAGCAGTCAGCGTCCAATATTCTTCGGCCGCATGCGCAATCAACCAGCTATCCAGGAAGATTTTTTCAATGACGATACTGGAAAAATGCAAGTTCACCGATACAGCCCACAAGCGCTGAAGATCATGCAGAACATGGGCTACGACTTGAAGCGGAATCAAGGCCTCAACTACGGAAGAGGCAGACGACGCCGCCGTACGGCGACCCCCGCTATCGACAAACTCGTTAGGGTATGCTACCTCCCTTACGACTTCCAAGTCAGACGAGGACATCTTTTCCTTCTCCCAGAATGGCTCGTCGCCCCCCGACTCAACTGATGCTCTCGAACAAATACTATCAGTAAATATGGTGGTGACAGATCCCTCAAGAGCAGATGAACAGGATTCTGAGCCATTTGAGAATGACTCTTGGGCCCAACAAATGGATACGCAGTGGGAATTCCGCTTCGAACAAAGAGAACCTCCCACCAAAGATGAAGTTATCCAAATCGATGTTGGGGGTGAACTTTCGCCAAAGCCAATATTTATCAGTGACAATCTTCCCTAGCTGAAAGGGAAGAAATCATACAACTGATAAAGGAATACATTGACGTCTTTGCATGGGATTATGAGGACATGTCAGGCCTAGACCCGAAGGTGGCTACTCACAAACTCAATATATTGACCGACTCAAAGCCTGTGAAGCAGCACCAACGCCGGTTCTGCCCGGACATGATGGACGCCATTGAAGTTGAAGTCAAGAAGCTGATAGCCTGTGGTTTCATCCGGGAAGAACAACATCCCGACTGGGTCGCCAACGTTGTCCTAGTCATGAAGAAAAATAGGAAGGTACGTATCTGTATCGACTACCGAGATCTGAATGCGGCCTGCCCCAAGGATAAATTCCCTCTTCCTATCATGGACATCATGATCGATAACACCTGCGGCTTTGAACGCATATCTTTTATGGACGGATTCTCAGGATACAATCAGATCAAGATGCATCCTGAAGACGAGAAGCGCACTGCCTTTCGGACACCATTGGGGGTATATTGCTATACGGTCATGCCCTTCGGATTGAAGAACGCCGGAGCTACATACCAACGGGCTATGAGTAACATATTCTATGAGCATTTACGTAAAACAGTGGAATGTTACGTAGACGACATAGCCGTCAAGAGTCACCTCAAGGGTGATCACATTCAAGACTTGAGGACGGTATTCGAGTTAATACGCCAATATCAACTCAAGATGAACCCTATGAAGTCCTTTCTGGGGGTATCCAGTGGCAAGTTCTTAGGATTTGTTATCACCGCCAAAGGCATCCAGGTGGACCCCGACAAAGTCCAGGCAATCATGGAAATGCGACCGCCCCGTAATCTGAGGGAACTCCGGGGATTTCAAGGCTGTCTGGCTTACATCCGGCGATTCATATCCAACCTCTCGGGGAGATGTCAGCCCTTTTCTTATCTCATGAAGAAAGGTGTATCCTTCGTATGGGACGAAGCTTGTCAGCAAGCGTTCGGAGATATCAAGCACTACCTCACCAGTCCGCCAGTTCTGGTGCCTCCCGTCATGGGAAGACCATTCTTGCTGTACGTTCGAGCGATGGATCATTCACTAGGAGCTCTTCTCGCACAAAAGAATGACATGGGTCATGGACAGGCTATCTACTACCTCAGCAGGACGATGGTCGGAGCCGAACACCGGTACAACCCAGTGGAGAAGAAATGCTTGGCTCTGATGTTCGCTATCCAGAAGATTCGGCACTATGTCGCCGGCCAGACTATTCATATCATCTCCAGGATCAACCCTCTTCGAGTACTGATGAGCAAGCCTAGTGCTCTTAATTCCCGACTCACGACTTGGGCGATGCTATTAACACCATATGACATGGTGTACGTACCGCAGAAGTCCATCAAGGGCCAAGCGCTGGCTGACTTCCTAGCTGCTCATCCGATCCCGGAGGCCTCCAAATTATACGAGGACATTCCCGACAAAGTTGCAGAATATAATTCTGCGATGGAAAGTGACGCGTGGCAACTCTTCTTCGATGGTGCCTCCAGAACCGGTCCTAGGGGAAACGTCATTTCAGGAGTAGGAGTCGTCCTGGTCACTCCTGATTAGCTCGTCATCTACCGAGCATATTCTTTTAGCGAGCCCTGCTCCAACAATATGGCAGAGTATAACGCTCTGCTAATCGGGCTCCAAGTCGCCAAAGAGCTGGGGGTCGAGTCCCTGGAAGCATTCGATGATTCTCTGCTTATCGTCAATCAAGTCAGAGGAATATATGAAGTCCGGAATCCAGACCTCATCCCCTATCACCGAGCGACGGTCGAGATAGCCATGACATTCAAAGGGTTCTTCCTAGAGCATGTACCTCGATCTCAGAATCTAGAAGCTGATGCCCTAGCCAGTCTAGCTGCAGATTTAACCATCCCTATAAGAAGGCAGGATTCGATAATCCTTCTTAACAAAGATTTATTCTGTGTGAAGAACAACTTTCACATAAAATGCAGCCACGCTGTGAACACAGATCCCTCCAGAAGAGACTGGAGAGGTCCCTTCATGGATTTCGTCGCATACGGAATCTTGCCGGAGGACCCCAAAGAAGCAGTATCCGTCAAAAGGCGATCATTACGCTTTTACTACGATGCATCTTCACAATGCCTATATCGTCGGACCTACGACGGACTGCTATTAAGATGTCTTTCTGAAGACGAAGCACAGCAGATTATCCGGGAAGCTCACGACGGCGTATGCAGAGCGCATCAACCCGGTCCTAAGCTACAGGATCGCATCAGAAGAATGGGCTATTACTGGCCTACAATGATCGCAGATGCAATACGGTATGCAAGACAATACAGAGCCCGTCAGGTTCATGCAGACTTCATACATCAACCGTCTGAATATCTACATCCTACGGTTGCGTCCTGGCCTTTCGAAGCATGGGGTATGGATATCATTGGTCCTATTCACCCGTCTTCTTCCAGCGGTCACCAGTTCATACTGCCATCACGGATTACTTCTCCAAATGGGCAGAGGCGATCCCCCTCGCTGAGGTAAAGGCGTCTAATGTGATCAGCTTCATCAAGCATCACGTCATTTATCGCTTCGGGGTACCCCGGAGGATAATTCACGACAATGGGCCTCAGTTTATCAGCCAAGCGTTTCATCGATTTTGCGATAAAAATCGGATACACAATATTGCCTCTACGGTATATTATCCAGCTGTTAATGGTTTGGCGGAAGCTTTCAACAAAACCATTATCAAACTCTTGAAGAAATTCGTCTCTTCAAACAAGAGAGATTGGAATGAGAAGCTGGGCGAATGTCTCTGGGCATACCACACAACGGTATGAACACCGACAGGTTGCACCCCATTCTCGCTGGTCTACGGGAGCGAAGCAGTTCTCCCCATTGAAATCCAGATCCCGTCACTCAGGATAGCCGTGACTAGTGAGCTGACTCGAGAAAAAAATGACCTGTTAAGGCTCCAAAAGCTAGAAGGGTTAGACGAGAAACGCCTACAAGCTCAGCAGCGCATCGCGCTCTACCAAGCACGCATTTCCAAAACCTTTAATCGTAAAGTGAAGGAAAGAGTGTTCAAAGTCGGCGAGCTAGTTCTAGCCGTAAGAAGGCCGATGATTCTTACTCACAGAAGTAAAGGCAAATTCCAGCCCAAGTGGGAAGGCCCTTATGTGATCGAGACAACATTCTCGAACGGCGCCTACAGGATAGCCCAGCCTAATGGAGACCTGTTAGTGGCTTCTATCAACGACAAATTCCTGAAAAGGTACTATGCTTAATCTCCCTTGCTCGAGTGGAATATAGCGAGGATCTCAATTCTGACAAAACTACTTCCAGAACGTAATTAGTTGGGTTACATTCTATCATGTCCGTATGACCTCTGAACAGATATGTCCCGCTAAAAGTTTATCGAGAGTTTATCATCAGATATCACTCTCGCCCAAACCTGTCATTTATATTCCGAAATGATGGGTCCATAAAAGTCAGAAAAGAGTCGCTTTTATTTATTCCCGATAAAAAGCATAATTACATCTGGGGAAGCAAAAAGAGAAAGGATACATCATGATGGCGGAGTAGTCAGATTGCGAATCAGCCGCTCCAGTGCAGCTATCCTCTCATTCCTAAGAACCAAGGCATCGGCGCGAGCCCGCTCCAGCCGTGCCTCGGGGGTATTCATACAGGACAGCTCAGCCCTTGCCCGAAGGCAGCCCGCGCGGGCAGCTTCCGTACGGTCCAAATCCCGTTGCGCCGTGCTCAATCGCCCAATCGCTATGTCTAGACCCGCTAACGATTGAGAAGCCCACTCCTCTGCCCGATCGAGTTTTTCCCTCAGCTTGGAGACCCTCGCTGCATTCCCGTCATGCTCAGATCGGCACTTCGTCTCAAGAGCGAGAGCCTCTGCCACGACAACTTTTTTTCTATTCATCTCCAGCTCATGTGTCTTGATGGAGTTGTCTAGGCTTTCCAGCTTGGTAGTGAGCCACGCAGTCATGTGGTTGTACCTGGTCTGGACCTCAGCATCGAAGCTGCCCTGAGTCAGCTGCAAGTATTCGTTAATGGGTTGCTCTAAACCATTAACCACCACCTCCAGAGCGTCAGCTACCCCAGGATCGCCGAGCTCCCTGATGGCCCCGATCGAAAACTGAGAAGTCTTCTTCAGGCGCTCGAAATCTAGACTCTTCGCCAACACCATTGATATCATCGTTTTCAAACCGGTATAAAAGAGGCTGGTATGTTGCTCGGTCAACGCAACTAGATCCGACTGAACGCCAGGTGTGGCCGCGATATCAGCAAGTCCCTCTCCAGGGATAACTGCAGACGAGGTGGCCACAGCCGCCGCCTCGACGCATGGTGCGACCGAAGAAGGTGCGACGACAACGATCGAAGTCATCGGCATACTCGCGAGAGGCGAGGTCACAATGACGGGGTCGTCCTCCTCTTGAGACGACGAAACCACTCTGGACGAGCTAGCCCCCGAGGACATTTCCTCCTCGAAGTCAGGCGCCTCCACATCATCGCCAGAAGCCGGAGCAGAGCCAGAAGGCTCTTCAACGTTGTGCTCTCCGTAGACGCCATCCCCTGAGAAAAGGACAAGAAAGTTGATATCAGTATGATGGTAATCTTTCTAAAGGGAGACATAAAGACGATATTTACCCAGAGCCAACGGCATATACGATGCATCTGCAGCCGATGTAGCTAAGCCACGCCTTAATGACGTAATACGAACTGTCATACCTGGAGAAGGAGGTGGGCCGACCGACATCGCCAAGAGTTCTGTCAAGCCTTCACCAAGACGCAGTCGAGGTTCATCAGCTGGAATCTCGCCAGATGTGCTCGCTGACACGGCGGGAGCTTTACCCGCTGCTGACCTCGGGAAAGATTCTCCCATCTGCCTCGGCCACACAGGCAATCTCGCTCCGCTACCTGGAGCAGTAGCCACGACAGCAACCTCTAGCGAGGATTCTCTGGCGCCACCGGCCGGAACTGTAGAAGGTCCCTCTCTAAAAGGCGAGGAACCTCCAGCCAAAGAATTATCCCTGATATGGGGAGATGCAGGCTCACTCCCGGGAGCCTCAACACCAAGAATGCAGAGAGGACGAGCAACCGTATCCTTCCTCCTCTTACGAAGAGAAGCTTCCTTCGGAGCAGAAGCCCGTCGCTTCCCAGAAGAGACTACCAAAGCCCCCGCAGGCGGAGGCACTTCATACCTCGGCACCGACACCAGAGGCTCATCCGGAGTACCAGACTCCTCACCCTCGTCCGAAGAAACCGAGGGAACTTCGACTCTTCCCCCAGGCTTGGGAGAAGGCACCCTGAAGCTTCCACGCATGTCAAAATCGCGGTGGAAGGTGTTAATCGCCACATAGAACTGGGCGTAAGAATGGAGAATGCGGAGCTCCGTGGAGGTTGTAACGACCGGCACGATGAAGGTTGCCCCCGTGCAACCCATGATGAAATATCGCTACCCTCTAGCTCCATCAATGAGTCTACCCCTGGACCTGAAGCTGGTGACGGCGTTGCCCACGTGCAACTGATCGTACCCGAACTGCCTGGCAAACCGACTAGGCAGGTAGGGCTCAAAGAAGCAATGGTCTTCGCTCCTGTACAGCAAATGGGAGGGCCTAATACAGACCAACCAATTAAAAGCTTCCGGAGAAAGATCGATCTTCTCTCCACCTGAATCCTCAAGCCTCGTCCCTGATTGATTACGATGTACAGGAGGGAGAGTACAGAGGAGCTTCCAGCCATGGCTAAGGTTCAACACCAGCCGACAGTCTAAAACTGTGCTCACATTCCAGGGAGAGTCCTTGTAATTCAGCAAGAATATACCCCCCGAGCTGCTACCGGAGCCAGGAGACATCACCCGGGGATTGTGGAGAATTAACCATCCCATCAAATACAGGTATGGTAATTCCACCAGGGGAAAACTCTCATGCCGAGTTTCATCAATGAGCAACCCATCAGTCATGGCTCTCAGGCCAGCCTGTATATGGCACACCATGGCAGGAAGCAAGCCCAGTCTTACCCCGAACACCAGGCGCACTGCTGGCCACAGGATGTTTCGGTGAATGCGGTCCGCGGACGCAGTACCAGGCACTACTACTCGACGCAGCCATATGGAGAGGAAACCAGCCAGCTGGGCTTCCTTAGACAGAGGGCTGCGACAGCGTCTTAAGTAACTACAGGCCTTAATGCCTTCAGGGTACTTTCCTACCCCCTCGACGAGAATCTGATCTGGAGCTTTAGCCTCCTCCATAAGATCCTCCACGACCTGGGCACTAAGCACGCCCAAACAGTTCACGGGCTCATTCTTGTCCCCCGAGGTTTTCTCCGACTTGGCAGCCCTGGCTCGGTGGAAGAAGAGGTAGGACATCCACTTGGTGGTGTGAGCCAAATCAGAAGGCTCGTTATAAAAAGTGGTGCACGCGAAGTATTGACACATCAGCTCCTGATACACTTCCGCCACCCCGGGGTCCAAGTCCACCAACTCTCGGTTGGTGGGAACATACTCTTCATATGGGGTAACCCCCATCGGCAGTCTCGAGATAACTGTCATCTCATGGAGGGCCAATCCCAGCTCCCCCAGTGGAGTGGCGAAGGTGCTAGTGAGCGAAATGTATCGCTCCATCAGTGCCAAGAACAAATTAGGATTGGGAGGCAACCCGACGCTCATCGCACTCACAGCGGCATACAGTCCAATGCCCTCCAGCTCTCTCCGGAAGTGCTTCAAAGCCCAGTCAACTAGGCATGTCCATCGGGAGTTTGTTGGGGCGATCCACCCGTTGCACCAAGGATTCTCCTTGGGATATACCCCGCCTCGTCCCATAAAGTCGTTGCAGAAAGTCGGCAATTGGACCGGCTGGATCACTGAGCTGTCTTCACTCGGGATACTGCCCGGGCATAGTCCCCTGAACAACGTCACAACGCCGGAAGGGCGACTGACAAATGACCCCTGGTCAGCTCCTTTCAGATGAAAGATCTTCCCCGGCTTGCCGTGAAGATCAGGAGTCAGCGTCCATGACATCTTCCTGGGATGCGTCGCGTGGAAGAAAGCCGAGATGGGATAATCCCTTGGCATCATTGGCAGGTACAAAACTAAATTCCCGACAGGGAAAACCCAGGGCTCCCTCTTGGGCTTCGTCTGGGACTGTTTATCAATCATATCCCCAAAGAGGAAAGCCGACTTTATGTACTGCTCCCTGTCTACATATATCAAGGGCTCGCCATTGATCATGCTCAGCAGTGTCCGCTCGTCCTGAGACGATATCAAAAACTCCCTTCCCTCAGGATACTGGGGTCCGGAGATGGGAAATGCCACGTGGGATGGATCCTCCAGGTAGTTCGAGTGCAGCATCCCGGCAGCGGAGCCCATCACCTCGGCCAGGGGAGACTCACCCAAATCAACTGCAAAAGTACAAGGAAAATGTGTCATTACAAATCTTGCACAAACATACAGACCAAAGAAACGACAGTCTGTTCTCTACGCAGGATTATACAAATTTGGTTATTTTACGTCGAAAATCCCCTCCACAAGCGTAAAACTCAAATTTTGCGATATACACCAATTTTTGGTAGCCAGAACTTTTACGCTCAGAACTACAAAAATATGGAGTCTTTACACTGGCACATTAGAAATGTGGGCATAAAAGATGAAAACGTCTCCGTGCATCATCTTCCTCAAAAGAGGATATCAGCACAAAAGACGACCTAGCGCGGTCACGTTCAACGTGTGCGAAGGATTTTTTGTCGTTTTTGTCACCCCAAAGGCTCTACCTCTAAGACCGGGTGCGCTGCTCGTCGGCGGGATACTTCGCTCAGAAGGAAGTTCGCCTTGCCCGACCGAAGACTCCCTCGCTGGGGCAGAAGAATGAGAGGAAGAACCTATACTCTTTTCCTTAGCGGAGGGGGTTTGTTTCGACGCCATTTCTGAAGACTCGAGGTGTTCGGAGAAGGAACGAAGAAAAATTCGGACAGTCGAAAGCTCTCTTTCGCAGAAGACAGATAAAAAGTTTTTCTCTCAAAAGCTTGGGATATATATAGAGTTCGGGTCGACTCCTCGAATCCTCGAACGGACTCCTCGAGACCCTAACCAAATCTCGCAATTAATAGTGGGTTATGATTGGATGCTACGTCAGCCCACTACCCTTGAAAGACGGACAGTCAGCAAATTCAAAAAAAAATTTGTGCAAGACGGTTCAGCAGGTTCTACGCTAAAGAAGCTTTCTACGCTTGACAGCAACAGATCTACGGTTTTACACTCGCAAGCTATAAGTCTATGGTTTTACGCCCGGATGCCTTTGTGCTCGGTAGCTTTTATGCTCGAGAGGCCACAAACCTATGACTTTACGCTCAGCAGATACCAAATCGATAATCTCACGCTCGGTGGCGCTCAGTTTACGCTCAGAAGCAACAGATCCGCGAACTTCACGCTCGAAGAAATTTTCTTTTCAGGAGCTACAAATATACAGTTCTACGCTAAAGGTGCTTTCTACGCTCGACAGCTACGAATCTACAGCTTTACGTTCGACAGCTATAAGTCTATGGTTTTATGCCCGGATGCCTTTGTGCTCGGTAGCTTTTATGCTCGAGAGGCTACAAACCTACGACTTCACGCTCAGGAACCACAAGTCTACAATTTCACGCTCGATGGTGTTCTACGCTCACAAGCTACAGATCTCCAGTCCTACGCTAAAGGAGCTTTCTACGCTCGACAGCTACGAATCTACAGCTTTACGTTCGACAGCTATAAGTCTATGGTTTTATGTCCGGATGCCTTTGTGCTCGGTAGCTTTTATGCTCGAGAGGCTACAAACCTACGACTTCACGCTCAGGAACCACAAGTCTACGATTTCACGCTCGATGGTGTTTTATGCCCAGAGGCTACAGACTGATGATTTCACGCTCCATGACTTTTTGCATATTCGAAACAGTCCCCAAAGCGGTCAATTGCCAAGAATTCACACAGAAGATACTCGTTCTTGACCCAGAGCATCCCAAGTACCCGAAGCATACAGAGTTCAAACATTGAGAAATTACTCTTCTCGGGTCCAAAATTGGAGGTTCATCCAGACTCCAGTCTGAATATCTCGTCTATCAAGATGGCAAAATCCGTTTGACAGCCAAAACCTTGACCCTGTTCCAAGGGAGTTTCGAGAGATCATTCTTGAAGATGAAGTCTGAAAAAAAATTCTGCTCATCAGAAGCAGCAGTTCAGAGCTCTACGCGGTCCCTCAGTCCTAGCAACAGGACAGTTCTAAATGTTCAAAATACTTAAATAGCGTTCTATGGACTAATTGTTATGCGTAAAGGACAGGGCCTAATACTCTTTCTATCAGAGTCGGCGTAAAGATTCAGACGTGTTGAAGCAACACATATTCAGACTTTACAGCAACGTATGGCAAGATGATCATATGAAGAAGCAAGACAATTTTATTAAAGATTAAAGTCATGATTACATATGAGGGAAATCCAATCTACAAGGGTTTTCTTTTCATTTTCATGATTACAACTGAGGGAAACTCCGTCGACAAAGGGGTCCCCTCGTCATCGTCTGAAGACCACACCGAGAAACCGCTCTGACTGGGTCTCGCGCTTGTGATGGTCTTCCTCTTCTTCCAAGAAGATGATCAGTGGCAGGAGGATACAAAACTGGGCAGATGACCCATCCTCCAACAGAAGGAAGGCAGGATAATTCTGCTTTCCTACAGACCACCGCCACTCTAGCCGTTCTGTCTGCCTCTTGTCACCGGAGGCAACGAGAGAAGACATCACTTGCAAGCTGTGTGGTCAAATACGACCCTTCCTCTCTCCTGGGGCAACGCTATACAAAGTTGCTAATTATCCCGAGCAAGGGAGGCTAAGATATCCTTCCATGATCCATCGTTGTAGTGGACACTTGCTCGAAGACGCCATCTTTTTCGGCTCCCTACATGCTGGAAGAACATGATCTCCTTCTTCCTCAGGTCGACCCGACGAACTCCGGCAATCATCTCTGCATGGTAATGGGAATGTGGGGAGAACAGGCTAACTCTCCTAGCCTTTTTATAGGTGAAAGAGATCACAGCGGTCCCCAATAAATCTGCCATGAAGTCAGCATCGACCATTTTAATGCTCCATTCAGAAATATTTCGAGTTACGAGGGGCCGTTCATGCTTCATTCAAAGCGTTTCAAATTCTGAGAAATTTAAAAGCTTTGAAGGGGGTCTTGTAGAAGCATGAAAAATATGCTGGAAGGATCTACGCAGCCTCTTGATGCAGAGCAGCGTAAACAGGGGCCTTCAGAGCCATCAAGCGTACAACAGAACTTTTTTCACTAAAATACAGCGTGAAGAATAAGCTCAAAGGACCATCCGCGTAAGTGCAGTACGTCCAGGCCGCTCCAGCGTAAACAGGGTTCTTCATCGCCTCCATGACGTAAAACTCATCCGCTCTCAAAGCAGCGTTAAAGCGTACGAGAAACGCTTCGTCTTCTCCGAAATGAACCTGTCAAGTCACGCAATGAATCTGACCTCTGACTCCTGACAAAAAGTGCTGCTCGGCTACCCAAACGACGGCTGGAAACGATGGCAGACCCCTCGGGATGCGCCCCACAGTATGATAGCGGATCTTTGCATTTAATGCAGAGGATTTGGTTAAAACATCACCGAACCGTCGTTTACTGAAGTCCCCTCAGTGTAAACCGCTCTTTCGCGTACAAGGAAATACGCTGCCTTGTTTTACACAGGTAAACATGAGCTGTTTTATGCTCCACAGTAGACAAAGCGCCTGCCACGTCAAAAGCTGCACTTCGTACGAGACTCGAGGCATGTCGCCACGTCTAATTGCACAGAGCGGTGACAGTTTCTCTCAAAGCACATCTCTGTGACGGATGCACAGAAGGGCTGCAGACCTTTAAAACATGCCTCTGCATTTAATGCATAAGATGGTGGCAAATCTCTGCAAGAGATTTGATTATATCTTCAAAAGCCGTAATTTCGGCTAAGACGTCCACATCAGCACTCTGGCACGATACGCAGCGGCTTCTATGCCCATTCAGGATCTGTGCTCACGCGGCTTCTATGCCCACTCAGTCTCTACGACCACTCAGTCTCTATGACCACTCGGCCTCTACGACTATTCGGCTTCTATGCTTATTCGGCTTCTATGCCTATTCGGCTTCTACGCCTGTTCGGCTTCTATGCCTGTTCGACTTCTATGCATGTTCGGCTTCTATGCCTATTCGGCTTCTATGCCTACTTGGTTTCTACGCCAGGGTGACAGTCATTTGGCTTCTACGCCAACCTCTTCTACACAAGGGATACCTACCTACGTGGCTTCTACGCCGTGATCTTCGCAGCAAATATACGCATTTTGTCCCCTTAGTTGGACACGCGTCACATGCTCACTCAAAAGTTCATCTATATGCAGGCATTGGTTATCTTAACCATTGTGTAAAAGGGTGCTGTACTTTCCACTCCTCGGTTTTTACACCGACGGAGTGGTTATTGTCACCAAAACTCTATAAATAGAGACCCCTATCAATGGGGAACAAGGTCAAAAAAATGAACAAGGTCGACAAATTGGAGGGTCGGAAACTTGGTCAAGAAAACTAATACCAGATCAAAAGGTCAAGAGAGAGAGAGAGAGACCGAAGCTCAGGCAAAGAGCAGGGATCGACGACTTTGGCATCGTACATCCCCCATCTCCTGCAACCTTCGAAGCTGCTACCTGTCTTCCACGGTACCTCTTCAACATTGTGTGGTCGAAGGGCTAAAGTGATCGACTGCAGATCAGACACCTATTGCAATCTATACCCAGATTAAATAAATTGTACTCCCACATCCTCGTATAGGATTATATTATACAAGTTTGTTTGTAAACCAAAGGGCGCGGGTTTCACATAAACCATGTCATTGAAATACACTTTCATTCTTTCGTTTAATACCACAAACAGGTGGTGTTTTGTTCTAGTTGGGTGGTTTGGTGTTTCTGAGGATTTCTCCGACACGAGGCACGATTCGCTTGGGTGGAGGCGGAAAGCTTAGTCCGTGATTCATCGGACCTTTCACTATTCTAGAGAGGGTCGGTGCAGTTGCTTATAGACTAGACTTATCACCTACATTGGAGGGAGTGCACAACGTGTTTCATGTGTCGCAATTGAGACGATACGTGGCAGATCCTAGTCATGTATTGGATCACTCAGAGATAGAGGTGGGCCCTACTCTTAGCTATCCAGAGCAGCCAGTTGAGATTCTGGATCGAAGAGAGAAGGTGCTGAGGAACCAGACTATTCCTTTAGTGCGTGTCGCATGGAGGCATCACCCTCCGGGGGAGTCTATCTGGGAGAGAGAGGATGAAATGCGAGAGCGTTATCCATATTTGTTTGTACCTTGAGGTATGTTATTTTTCTTGTTATGTTCTTCTATAGTTAGTTATGATTCTTTAGTTCTGTTCTGTGATTTTCTGGGGGTAGTTTTTGTCTTTGAATTTCGAGGACAAAATTATTTTAAGGAGGGTAGACTTGTCACTACCACATTTTCTAGGAAGGTGTATTTTAGTCTTTTCCTATTTAACTAAATGTTATGCATAGTAAATAATTATTATTGTATTATTTAATTATTGTTAGATATTATTTATTTAATTTGGACTTGTATTAGTAGACCTAACTAGTTTAGTTTGGACCCATGGACCAACATGAATTAATTAGTTAGACTTGGCCCATTTAGAAAGCCCATTGTTAAGGAGATGGATTAAATTAATTAAATCATTAGACTAGAAACTTTCTTCCTTAATTATTTCTTTATGAGAGGCCCCAAGGGGTATATTGGATATTTCATAATTACTTGAGGAAGGGGTAGGGGCCGGCCTATTAAAAGAGGGGGAAATTTCTCTCTCCTCTCTTTTTTATTCCAAATCTAGATCTAGAATTTCCCACTACCAAATTTCCTTCATTCCCATTTCATTTTCCTATCAAATTCATTCCAAATTCTTCCCAAATCACCATTAGAGAGTTGAGAAGCAAGGATCTAGAAGGAGGAAGTAAGGATCTACAAAGAGGAGCAAGGATCTACAATTTGGAGGCAATTTTATCTCAATTGGAGGTTTCATTGGAAATCCATCTCCCAATAGGTATAATTTAGTTTTTTCACTTAAAATAGCTTCTAAATATGAGATTTAATCATGAAAAATCAACCCATATGTATGTACTACCCATAGGACTTGGTTTTGAATTCATAGGAGACCCATGGAGAAAGTTATGGTGCTTTTTGTGTCAATTTTGGGGGAATTCCGAATTGACATTTTGTTGTGTGTGTCAATTGATCCTATAGATCAATTGGGCATGTGTTTACGTGTTTGGGGCTAGTTTTGTGTCCATAATTGGGTACGTGTAGGTCGTATCCCAACAATTTGGTGATACGTGTTGTTTTGGGAGTTTTCCCTCCAACACGGGACTTTGTACATGTCGTATTTTGACACGGACACATAGATCTACATTTGACACTTTGTTTTGTTCATAAATAATATATGTGACTTGCTTGTGTCCTTCGGGGTGCAATTGGTTGTGTGTTAGACTCGTGTCGCATGCGTATCCTAGATCTAGTGGGATACGGTGTGATACTCTCCATTTGTGGTGTTTATGTGTAGATCTAATTATTGTGCTTTAATTCTTGAATTATAAATTAGTATATATATATATATATATATATATATATATATATGTTATATATTTATTATAGTGTATTTATTATGGTATTTATTGTAGCATAGATTTATGTATTATATGAGTACTAATATAATGTATAAATATATATGTAGCTTTCTTCTACATGCACTAATACATGTTATAAAATATGTTAGCAATATAAAATATATAAAAATATTTTATAAAATATATATATGTGTTTAATTAAGTAATTATATTATTTATAGTTATTATGTGATTATTTATATATATGTGTGGATGTATATTTATTAACATATTTATGTATGTGTACTTTTAACCATGTTGTAATATGTACATTAGTACATAGGATGTGTATTATAATTATTGGTATTTATTTATATAGATGAATATAATATATATGTGTTGGATTATATATATAGAAGTATATATTTTAATTATTGATTTATATATATATATATATATTGATATTTATATATTTATTGATATATATATATATGCTATATATATATATATTTACTATTTTTTTGTGACAGTAGGATTAATGACAGAAGAACAGTCATTATTAGAGGCGGTTACAGCAGCCGCTGTAACAGTGGCGACGGGAATTAATGACAGAGCCGCCACTGTCATTAATAACCGCATGCAACAGCGGGAATTCGCAGCAGTTGCGACGGAGACTTTGGTGACAGTTGAAAACTGTCACCAAAGGGGAGGCAGCTGTGCAAAAATGCAGCAGCAGTAGCGGCGGCAATTCAGTGACAGCCTGAACTGTCACTGAAAGTCTGTTTACTGAAAAATTAGTGTTTTTCAATACTGCTTTCAGTGACAGTTAGGCAGTTTTTAGTATATAGTTTATATGTTATATTTATATATATATATATATATATATATATATATATATATATGTATATGTATATGTATATATATATATATATATATATATGTATTAATTATGAGATATAATACTAGTATTGTTATGTTTTTTAATTGTATAATATTAGTATATATATATATTATATTATGTATGAGGATAATTACTATATCAAGGTATTGAGTATTACCTTGTGGAAACCAAGGTAAGTGGGATACTCAAGATACGGGGTTTGGATATCAAGTTTGTTACTTTGTGGATACCAAGTTGGTTCAAAACCATGGTTCCTATTTGTTTTTAATTAATATTCTATATTATTATACATTATTGTTGATATATATGTATTGTGAGGTTTACCTTGGATTCACGTATCCGGAGATACGGTATCCTAATATTTTAGGATGTGGTCCTATGACTTAGATTTTAATATCTTGACCCTAGATTGTTGTGTTAGACTTGTGCAACCTAGAAATAGATAGTTGACCTTGGGTTGACCACAGTTGACTTTTGACTTAGAATTGACTTATTGACCTAGAAGTTGACTAGTTTAACTTATTCTCTTTTCGGGACCTTGTATTAATATTGTATTCCATATCTAGGTCTTCGAGGCACCGAGTCAGACATCTGTGAGACTATTCATTGGACTTCAGGCGAGTACATTCTCTGATAGTTTCTCATTTATGATATCCTCTATGTTCATTGTATCTAGTGTAGATATCCATGTTCTCTTGACACTATGGTTACACGGATTGATATATCCAGATCTCGTCATGAGATGTTATTCCTTGGTATATGGTGTATATGGTGCAAGTATTGTTTTATTGGTTATCTTGTACATGTACAGACACCGATTCTCATTTATGATATCCTCTATGTTCATTGTATCTATTGTGCATCTTTTTTATCCACAGCTATTTACTATTACATAGTTTTTATCATTGATTAGAACTGCTGTTAGAGATGTACTCTGCTCATTTCCTGACTGGATATATTTTTCCAGATGACACTGAGGAGTGGTACCCTACCTTTTATGGACCCCAGGATGTTGTTGGTTTAAATTCTGAGACCCTGGCTCAAGAGGGACTTATCCCAACTGCGACAGTTGACCCAGGAGTTGTAGCTTCGTAGTATTCTTTGTACTGGATTTGTCTCCAGCTTATTTTGTTACTTCTTCAGACTCATTGATGTATTATTTAGACTCATGAGTTGTATTGTGACTATTCTATTCTTTATCTGATTCGTGCTCATTTCTATCTTAGTTCTGTGATTGAGTATACTATCATTATTGATGGTTCATTATATTGTTAGATAGATTATCTAGACAGCGTTCTACCGTCGATTCTGCGGCGTAGGCTGGGCGTTGTTTTCGACTAGTACCCTTACACCGGGTGCGGGTCGTGACACCAAGTCTCGCCCACAAAAGACGAGAACCACCCAGATCTTCAGCAATAAAAATCGTAAAAATCTCCCGCGTGGCAGCTTGGCCTGCTCATGGTTACAACTGTATGATGTTAAGAAGGAACACGTGGCACCCTCCAGCATCCATTCAGCCTAACATATGTGCTCTCAGGTGTGACTATAAATATTAAGGTACCCCACCCTTACAGGGGCGATCGGTGAACCTACTGTCAAGCAAGAGAGAAGAGCTTCCTCCTCCTGTATCAGATCGTCCACGGAGTAAAGAGAGTGGCTACATTCATAAGCTTCCATCGCCACTCCCCAGAAAACAAATTTATACTTAGATTGTTTGCCTATGACATCTTTGTACTCTCTTTTCATTTGCTGAATAAATCAAGAACTACTAGAACTTTTGAACTTAATGGCGAACATAGCTCAGGCACTGATAGAGGTTGTTCTTCGGGTAGACCAGCTCTCTACCGATCATGGTGATCAGTTCATGAGTATTAATCAAAATAGTTAGAGAGGTTGCAATTTTGACTAGGATGTCCGACTCGATGTTTTGCAGTCGAAGGACGTGCTCTACGAAGAACCCCTCGAAGGTGGTGATTAATCCAAGCACGACTTGGAAGTAGGGAATCAAGTCCTCATTCTGGACTTCGTACTCGCCTCGGACTTAGTTGATTATTAGTTTAGAATTATCATAGGCTTCCAGGTTGTCAACTTCCACTTGTTTAGCGAGTTTAAGTCTAATTATGAGAGCGTTATACTCTGTCACATTGTTGAAGCATGGCTCAGTTAGGAAGTAGGCGCGGTTGATAACCAGATCATATGGAGAGATTAATACTATCCCGACTCCAGCGATGATGTCGTCTTTGGGCCCTATTCTCGAAGCACCATCGAAGAACATTCGCCAAACAGCATATGCGTTTGTCACGGTGTTGGATTCTGCGACTTCATCGGAGATCTCCTAGTAGATTTTTAAGTTTCTGGCACCGGAGGGACTGTAAGGAAATCTACCAATGCCTGACCTTTGATCGCCTTATATGGGACAAATACTATCTCATATGGTGACAGCATATTTTCCATATGGCTAGGCGAGAGTTGAGCACTCCAGGTTTCGTTATGAGGACCCTGAGGGGATTAAGTTACGAGATCACGTGGTTGGTTTGTCCTTCCACATAATATCGAGTTTTTTGGATGGCGAAGACTAGAGCAAGGCACTCCTTCTTGATGGGGTTGTACTTGTGCTTTGCATCGGCCAACATTCTATTGAGATAGTAGATGGCCTACTCATGACCTGCATCGCTTGTCTGGAGAAGCAGCGCCCGAGAGGGTGATCCATGAAATGCACATATAGCAGGAAGGCTCTTCCTACCATGGGGGCCAATAATACTGGGGGATTCATAAGGTACTCCTTGATATCGTCGAAAGTGCATTAGCATTCTTTGTTCCAAACAAAGGAGACTCCCTTCTTCATTAGCTGAGTAAACGGTTGGCAACATCTAGAGCGGTTTAATATAAACCTCCTGATGTAGGCCAGTCTTCTTTGAATGCCACAAAGTTCTTTGAGGTTCTTTGGTGGGCGCATTTTAAGGATCGCTTTGGTCATGTCAGGGTCTATGTGGATACCCTTCAAAGTTAGGATAAAATCTAGGAATTTATCGCTGGAGACTCCTAAGAAAGATTTGGTAGGGTTCATCCTGAGCTAGTACGTATACATGGGGTCAAACACAGTCTTTAAGTCCCTAAGGTGATCATCTTTGAAGCGACTCTTTATAAAAATGTTATCAATTTAACACTCGACCGTCTTGCATAGATTCTCATAAAAGATGGTGATCATAGCTCGCTGGTATATAGAACCCATATTCTTTAGACCGAAGGGCATAACTGTGTAGTAGTATACTCATATCGGTATTTGAAATAATGTATGCTTCTCATCTTCAGGAGATATCTTGATTTGATTATAGCCTAAGAATCCGTCCATAAAGGATATACGCTCGAAGCCACATATATTGTCGATCATTATATCTATGCTCAGAAGGGGGAACTCATCCTTAGGATAGGCTACGTTCAGATCACGAAAGTCAATACAGATCCGGATCTGCTCATTCTTTTTGACGACGGGCACGATATTGGGTACCCAATCTGGGTGCTATTCTTTACGGATAAAGCCACTAGCTATTAGTTTGTTGACTTCAGCTTTGATAGCATTTATAATGTCCGACCAGAACTATCATTACTGCTGCTTGATGGGCTTAGCGCTCGGCAAGATATTGAGCTTATGGACCATAATTTGTGGGTCCAGTCCCAGCATATCTTCGTAGCTCCAGGTGAATACATCAATGTATTCCTTGACAAGCTATAATCGGGATTCTTGATCCTTATTAGTCAGACTCTTGCTGATGAAGGTAGGTTTAGGGGAGGATTCATCACCCAGATTGACTTGTACGACTTCGTTCTCGGTAGGAGGTTCTCGTTGTTCGAACCGCATCTCCCATTATACGTCTAGGCATTAGGCCTACGGTTCTACTTTAAAGAATTTTAGTGTATCCTCGTTGTCTTCCTCAGGGTCAGCTAATACCATATTCAAAGACCATTTTTGCTTAAGCATCTCCCTGATACTGACATCAGAGACCCAAGAGGAAGACTCTGAAGAGTGAGAGTGTAACTCATTTTCTTCATCTGAGCCTTCAGGGGCTGTGGAAGGCATTACGTACTCTAAGCCATGCTTGGTCTTATGGTAGTAATCCTTAGATTTGCCTGCTGGAGCGGTGAGACACAAGGGCAGTCGTCGACCTTTGCCATGATTCAGACCTTAGTTGCTTTTAAGATCATAACCCATCTTCTGGATGAGGTATTTGGCTTAACCACTAAACCGATAGAGTTGTATTTTACCGATATCAGATTCTGGATCTTGTTCCTCCGAGTTGAAGGACCGGGGGCATTCAACCCTGCTGAAGATGATGGCTTTATCTCCCCTCCTCCATGCTGGAACCGTAATATCACTCCCCATTCCCAATATACGTATTTGGAGCGTAATTATTTTTTTGCTAGCATAGTTATATATTGTAGAGAGACTAGACCCATTCTTTGGTTCACTTGGCTCTTGGTTTATTTGTTTGGTTTAGTTTTATCATGAGTTGAACCCATAGTCCAAACCTTGAACCCTCCATATATAACCCAACTTAACTCTCTCCCCTCTCATTTTTTCTCTTCCATTCTCTTTATTAGGTTTTTCTCTCCCCCTCCATAAACAAGTACATCTTGAAAGAAATGAAAAAACTATTTATATTTTTTTGTTCCATTATGTTTCTTATATGATTCCCTAAGCATTTAGAACTTGGTATTTTTGGATTTGGCGGTTGGATTAGTATAGATCTAAGTTTAGAGTTTTAGGTTTTTTTTTGTGTTCTTGAGTGTTCTTGGATTTGGTTCTCTTAATACTAAATATTTTTAAAAACTTGTTACTCTATGTTGATGAGCACTCGATTTAGAGTTATTTAGAACTTTACTTTGCTAGATTTGGGCATCAATTGAGGTTTCTATGGAAGAAACAAAATCTTATTTTTGAGCTTTTGGCCATGGATAAAAAGCTGCTAATTTATGGAGATGAAGGAGTACTATGCTGCACAAAGTGCTATGAGACCTAGACTTCTCATCTCGAGTCAGCATGCGGCCAACCCTGTTGGACGCATAACTGAATTTGCATATGCACCCTTGGCTAAATGCATGAACTTGAACGAATAAAATTTTACTAAGTCCAAAAAGATTTCATGCTGCCAAGAGTATGCAGCCTCATTGGCTCTACGGCCAGGAGTTATTTGTCCCTCTCCTTCTGGAGGCATAACTTCTGACTGACTTAACACAACTTTTCATAATTTATCTTTTTTATCTCACACACTTTTATCGTATGTCATATCAGTCAGTTTTCTGGCTTGACTTGCATTTATTGTTTGTCATATCAGATATTTTTCGAAGAGTGGACTTTGCTCTGTCTATGCGACCTCAACCTTATGCGGCCTTGACCTTATGCGGCCTTGATCCTATGTGGCCTTGACGTTATGCGGTACCTTGCTATGCGCCTTTGCTCCTATGCGCCTATTGTTTCTTGCACACTTTGGACACTTGCTTGGTTTAATATTGATATTGATTGAACGATTGTGATGCTATGTGTTAAACTTAGAAATGACTTATATGACTCAGATGTGACCAAATAGATATATCCCTACATGTACTTACTTGCTAATTAGGCTACTTTCCCTGGATCACCTTATTATACGTTGCACAAAATAAGAAGCGTAGTTCAAATCGAGGGAGGGTCTGCAATCCCGGTCCTTGTTTGGTTTAAGGATTATGGATCTGATCTCGAGAGGGGTCCTTGCACTACTCTTATTTTATCTATTGATATAATAAAGTAATAAATTAATGTGACTATTATTTTACTGCCCTATCCTGAATACATTGCTACTTGATAATTTGACCTCAACCTTGATACTAGAACTTGTTCCTATCCTGACTATTGTATCCGTGTTGATACACTTGATCGCACCAAGAGTGCTACTTGATATATAGTGAGCCGTCGTGCCACATACACTTGCTATATGGTATATATAATTATTTTTTTGTACGGATCTGGTAGTTGGACAGTGACTTTAGCTGTGTCTAGATAGTATTGATTATTGCATCACACTAGTTTTGCGTGGCCATTGATTGCTAGTTTAAGTATCTCATGCTATAGAACTGGTTTTGATTCTTGATTTTGTGCTTCCTTTGTGGTACTTTCTATTTGGGGTCTGACCCCACTAGTTTTGCATGGCCAGGTTTAGAGCCAGCACCTAAGAATCAAGCATATCTAACCCTCACTGATGGCATGCACCATAAGGATGGTTGTTGATGGTCACGAGTGGGTTCCTTTATTCACTACTCATCTTTTGTAAACTATAATATTTTGGGCGTTTAGCCAACCGGCACCTTTTAGTCGGATAATATGGACACTAGTTTCCTACATGACTATAATATATCAAGTTACAACTGACTCATTGTCATATATACTTTTGATGGTATATCTGGCATATAATTTTTGTTGCTAGATCTCTAGAATATTCTGATGCGGCATTGGGGACGCCTTACTACTTATTCTGAAATAGTCTATATTATTGATTCTTATTTGAATGATTGAGATATAGAAGTTCTTGACCCTAGAAGACTTGATTGTAGTATGCACCCCTTGTCTCTAGACAACCTTAACACATTGTGGATTGCTTCGGTATTCCGCAAGGTATGGTTGGCTGAGTCATTCCTCCGCTCTCTAGTATTCTAGATCTGGGGCATGATAAGGTTTTAGTGGTGGCCCATGGAGGTCTAATTTTTAGACTTGTGGGGTGGCCTGATTATAGAAAATCTCAATCAAATATGTTCCTTCTTGAAATCCTGAATCTGTCTCTTCGAACTCAGCTTGACTTATGTACCATTGATTCCTCGATCCTTTCTTATCATGTTCTTGATTTGTCTTGTGTTATTTTCTTTATGGCTTCTCCAGAATCGGTGGTTAAAGCACCAGTACCTTTAGTAGGACAAGGATCCATTGGCCCACAATGAGAGTTCACTTGTTCCTGGAGGGATCAGGGTAGACCCAGTAGAGGAGCACGAGGAACAATATGTACCAAAAGTTTTAGTACCCCTAGTTGTACCAGCAGTGCTAGTAGCACTTGATATACCGATATTGCTAGAGATTATTCGAGAAATGATGGCGGCTCAACAAGATCAGCAACTTTAACAGCAGGATCAAAATGTCTTGTTGTATCAAGGATTATAGACGGCCTTGGAGAGAAGTATTCGAACTTACTCAGGGGCTTCAATGAGGTTTTGTCGACTCAACCCTAGGTACTTTGATGGCAGGGAGGATGTCATTACCGCAGATGCTTGGCTGTAGAACATTGAGACAATACTAACAGCATCAAGGGTTACAGCTGAGGAACAACTTGATCAGGTCCGATTACAACTCTAGGACCTTGCTAGAGATTGGTGGACAACAGAAGAGGTTGATTTAAGATAACATGTATCATGGGACAACTTCATAACCTATTTCAGGGTCAAGTATTTTGGAGTGGTAGCAAAGTATGAGCTACGAGCTAAAACAGAGGTTTATCAATCTCAAGCAGTCTGGGAGGACGGTGGATGGCTGTGCAGTAGAGTTCTGCAAGCTTAGCAGGTTTTCCCTAATAATGGTAGCAATAGAATCAGAGCGGGCGATGAGGTTTCAGTATGGACTTCATCTAAAAACTCAGCAACTGGTAGAGGGCCATAACTACCAGACCTTCGACGAAGTATTGATTGCATCCAGGTGACATAAGCTGACAATATAGAGGTTAGCTTCAAGGACCATAGTCCAGAAGAGGTCTCATGCATAGAGAGAAGGAGAAGGACCAGAACAACGGACGTCAACACTTGCTCCTGCATTCGCATTTATGACACAACACCTAGGAGGCCAGTGGCATCGACAACAACAACACCAGCTTGGCCATATCAGCCGAGGCAACAACAACAACAACAATGATTGGGAGCCCCACTGGGATATATGTATTATGGGAAGGGAGCCATACCAAAGATGTGTGTAGGACAGCACAAGGGTTGTGCCTACGATATGGGAGTCCAGACCATCGGATCATCAATTATTCGATAATGCAGAGGATTGAAGGGCCATTACAGCGATTAGCCTTACCAGCACCAGGGACAGCTCAGTACAGGGGACCAGCACTAGCAGTCAGGCCTTTGGCTCAACGTCTATTATCGATGCAAACTCAGATGTACAACTAGCAGAGGAATTAGCTGTATGGACAGCAGAGGCCATAACTGTGTGTCCAAGGGAGGCGGCAACAAGGAGCACAGTAAGGCCAAGGGTAAGCTTTTACCCTATCTCTGGAGGAAGCTTTGGCATCAGGTAACGTGGTGGCAGGTAACATTCTCGTTACATTTTTTCTACCATATCATTATTTTATTTGGGAGCATCCTATTCATTTTTATGTGCACGATTTGTGACACATATTGGATTAGAGTTCAAGGCATTTCCAGAGAGATTGAATATACTTACTGGTAATGGTCTCGTAGGAGTTGATAGGTTATGTCTAGCGTGTCCAATCATAGTGTGTGAATATTTAATACTTACAAGGTTGAACGAGTTTCCTATGGGTAATTTTGATATTATTCTAGGCATGGATTGGTTGAGAGACAGTCATGTGACGATAGATTACCATAGGGGTAGAGTGTTGTTTAATATCCCGGACAAGGAAGAGTTTATCTTCAACAGAGCAATGGGGGACCAGTATGAAGATGACATAGCAGCAGTAGTGGGAATTAGAGATCAGCTTTACAGGATAATTGAAGAATTTCTTGATGTATTTATGGAAGAGCTTCCAAGATTACCCTATGTATGAGAAGTAGAGTTCTGCATAGAATTGTGGCCAGGAGCATAACCAATTTCCAACAAGGTCTATCAGATGTCACCGACGGAACTCAACTAGCTATATCAATATATGGAAGAACAAAAGGTAAAAAAGTTTATTCGGACTAGTAGATCACCATGGGGAGCACCAGCACTTCTAGTAAAGAAGAAAGACGGAACGACACTGTTATATTTTGACTACAGGCAGCTAAATGCAGTAACAGTGAAGAACAAATATTCATTGCCTAGAATTGATGACTTATTTGACCAATTGAGTGAAGCAAAAGTATTTTACAAGATAGAACTTTGATCAGGATATTATAAAGTAAGGGTTCGGGAGCAAGATATACTGAAGATAATATTTCGATCTCGATATGGGCATTATAAATTTTTAGTTATACCATTCGGATTGACTAATGTGCCAGCAATATTCATGGATTTGAGGAATCGTATCTTCATGCCATACCTAGATCAATTTGTAGTGGTATTGTAAACTCCCTCGACTAATTTAGGGTTTAATTTGAATTAAATCGAGAGACTAGGATTAATTTGGATTCAATTAGGATTAATGTACATCAATCACATGTCTTAATACATCTTACCATTGCTTCGAGGTGGGAACGCCACACTAGCAATCACCTTCAACCCAATGTCACAAACATCTCCTAGACATGCCAGACTATCCCTCTCACCATTGTGTAACTTTAAATACTCATTATTGCGTCTTATCTTAGCTACGCAATATTCATTCAAAGAACGCCTTGCATTTATTAATCTAATTAAATTTAAGGCTAATTTCACACTAAACAGGACCTAACCAAGCCCACGTGCACCCTCTCATATGGACCAGCCCTACCCCAATGAGCCGTGGCCGGCCCAAACCTCGAGGCCAGCCTACAAATTCTATCACCTATATATATGCATTTCTTTTCACAATGGAAACCCTAAGACCTAAAACACCATCACCATATCCATAACCTAACCGAACTCCCCCTCACCCAAGCACCCCATCCCCGGACTTCGACCAGACAACTCCACAGCCACCTCACCCGACGGCACTGTCCCCCCCCCCAACGTCGGACCACCCTGCCAGAGCCTGCACCCGTCGGACCTCCTTCACCATCACCAAACCTTCTATTAAACCTGAGAATTTAGCCGACTGCCCCGGCCCCGGTCACCGCCTCTCTCACCCCCAACCACCACCGTCAGGCGGACCCCGACCTCCCCTACGGCCTGACCACAACCCAGGCGCCGTTCTACGCCGACCAATCCGCTGTAGCCGCTGCTGCGACCCCTGCAGTTGCCACACGACACCGGAGCCCCGACGCGCCGGAGGACTAACGTCGGCTGGATAGCACCCCTCTCGACCATAAAGTGGTAAATACCTTCCTTCGTTGTGTATTGATTAATCGTATCAATCGTGTCATCGTGTCGAGTGTCGACACAAACTAAGGCACAGTAAACCATATGTATATAGGTATGTATGTTTAATTATATTAAATAGAAATTAATAGTTAATAATTATCCCGATCACCTGACCTGTACAAGGAACTTATATTTCACCTAAAAGCATAGACATAGACTTGGTACATTTAGGAATGGGAAATAATGAAGTATAATGTAACAAGACATAACGTAGTTTTATAAACCATAACTCGATAATTTATTATCTCAAGGCACACGATAATCGAGGATAGAACACGTGTATACCCTAGCTACGTGCACACATGATGCTGTATTCGATCAGCCATGAACTTGCATCAGTATCCAAGAGTAGCATTGTAGTCATGTGTATTTATTGTTTAGTATCTGATGTCAGTATTTGTTATATTATATTGTATGTCTAGGGTCTTTGGATCAGCCAGGAGATGCTACAGGAGCAGGCTATTAGCATACACAGCTTGAGGACTTAGGCAAGATACCTTGCCATATTCACTGTCTAATTTAAATATTGTATATGTTGTATGATTCTTGTTGCTTTACTTTATATGACTGTGCCCGTCCGAGATTGACTCGGGTACAGTCGACGGTTGCATCGATGATTAGTGTACTTGACCTAGTCATTAGCAGACTCATCCCATTGGAGAATATTATGATATTGTCCGAGAACTGACACTTTTACATATTTTACAGTGACAAATTCATATTGGGATGTGGGTTCACGCACGAGACTAGCTATCGGTGCGTATGACGTGCATCACGGATAGTGCATAATTTAGGATTGTATTAGTAGAGACTTGGCATATAGATGCGTGTTATGCACGTCGAGTATTCGGCTTGTGTATTTACATTGGGCGGGGAGGACAACTAGTAGGCGTATGGGGTACACACATTGGAGCTGTAATTTCGGAGAAGCCACGGGTCGAATGACTTTCTTACACTAATTCCACGTTCTTTAGAGCGATATGGACGATATACTATACTGATGCCACGTTCTTCAGAGCATTATGGACGATATACTGTACTGATGCCACTCTTTTCAGAGTGTGGACATTATGCCTACACCTACCCATACGTAGCAGCATTGTCCTCACTTTACATTCACTTAGATTGGTTAGCACATCCCTATTATGTTTATTTTATTAAGTATTTACATATGGCATGTTTTTATGTATCTTGTTACGTCCCTCTGAGGACCTGGTACCTTTCCAGATTTGGACAAGACATATTACCCCATAATGTACGGGCCAGGACAGGAGACGAGGTACGCTACAGTTGAGGAGTTAGAGGTACTACCATCAAAGTTTCCATGATCATGTGGTAGGCCTTCTGCCTAGGATTGGAAGCATCATTATCTAGTCAGCTGATGCCCCAGTCATTATCTTTTTATCTATTATTCAGTATTTTATTACGTCATAGTAGTGGGTTTGTCCCCACCAGACTTTCTTAGTTGTGCTATGATATTTTAAGATTGGCATTTATTTTTCAGCATTCATTATTCGTACATTCTAGCTGTTTATATTGTGGGTGAGATTAGATTACTTGTTATTGATTTATATGAGACATGTTAGTACTTTAGGACAGCGTAGCACACCTTCGTTAGGATCCATTAAATTAGGATATCCTCGGAGATGTGACAGCTGGCTATTGTCACGTTGTCTGGTCTCGTGTACTTTGGGACTAGGGCGTGACATGGTTTTATTGGTGGCCCATGCAGGTTAACTTATTCGCTTGTGGTATGGTAACGTGCCCAGTGAGCCTGCAATAGGATAGGAATTTCTAGGTCTTATCTACTTTAATTATGTCTTTGAACTTCCTTCATATTACTTCTAAATACCTGCATCATGTTTTCTTGATTTCGTACTATTTTAATGAAGCTCTACCTCTTGAAGCAAGATGAACTTGCGCAGTGGACGAGGAGCACCCAGTGCCGTGGTGCCAGACAACACCACCCAAGGAGAGAAGGTACCCCAGGGACTACCTGGAGGGCAACCACCTCTACAGGCCCCACTGATACATTGGCACGAGACTTCTCAGGGCGATCCTATACAGCAGCCCGAGGGACAAACTTCATAGATGATCCCCACACATCATTTTAAGGGCCAGAATTCAGGAGCTACACCAATGCCGCAAACCGAGAGGCCGACATCTGAGGAGACACCTACCGCACAGCCAGAGGTCTCCATTACCACCACCTCCACCTTATCCACCCCATATGCCACAGCTATATGGACAGCCACAGATGCTTCAGTTCTTCCAGACCATGATGCAAGCACAGTGGTAACAGACCGAGACATTAAGATAGAGTTTGATGGCAGTACTAGAGAGGATACCTGTCACAGCACCCATACCAGCACCTGTACCAACCCAGACAGGTGGCACTGTAAGATGGTTTCGACAGATGGAACCAGATACTTTCTTAGGCAACGAGATAGTAGAGCAGATCTCTGATTGAGTTGCCAATACAGAGATGCTACTAGAGGCTTCACAACTGCATCCAAATCTTTGGATGACCGTAGTAAGGGTCCAACTAAAAGGCAATGCCCATCACTGGTAGGATTCTATTGAGTGCAGTGTAGGCAAGAACCAGACTTGAAAACAGTTTCTAGAATACTTTAATATGAAGTATTTTCCAACCACAGTCAGAAATGCCTTGTACCCTCAGTTCCTATATCTATAATAGGAGAATATGACTGTTGACGCATACGATGCAGAGTTTAGTCGTCTTAGCCGATTTGGTACCGTCCTGATACCCAATGACCTAGAGAAGGCTCAGAGATTCTATCACGGCCTCACTTTCGAGCTACAAAGGTATACCACCACACAGGCGAGGATTTCTTATGAGGAGGTTTTTGCAAAGGCGAGAATCCATGAGGCCATCGACAGAGGGGCTAGATGTTCCAGCACGACCACGCCAGCCAGAGGCCAGCCTGGAGTAGGAGGACCGACCATCGTCCTATAGCACAGACACAGCAGAGGGTTGCACCATACCCACACCAGGAACTTCTTACTTGCCACTTCTGTGGTAAGAGAGGCCACTTCGAGAAGGACTATAGAAAGAGACTGGGGACATGCTTGATTTATGGAGCGAGCTAGCACCTTGTCAGAGATTGCCTACAACGCAGGGAGGTAGCACCGCAGACCAGACAGAGGCCAATAGCACCAGTTCCGAGGATACTACCCCCACTAGGAGGTCAGCATCCACCGGCACCTGGAGGATTTCAGAGGGGGCCACCCTTGGCGCCACAGCAGGCACAGTTTGATCGAACCCGACAGTAGACCGGAGGACAGAGGCACGGACAGGCCTTTGCATTAGCAGCTACGGGGGAGGAAATAGAAGGGGAAGCTATCACAGGTACCATTTTAGTTGCATCGTTACCTGCAACTGCATTATTTGATTCTGGAGCTACATTATCGTTCATATCTAGTAGATTCGTAGCAATGCATAGAGTAGCGACTTTCCCCTTACCTAAGAGTTGGAAGATTCTTATTGAATGAGGTATCATGCCAGTTACCAGCACTATTAGAACATGTTCGGTAGTCGTATATGGTAGAGAGATGAGAGCATGATTCTTGGTATTACCCATGCCGTACTTTGATGTTGTGCTAGGCATGGACTAGTTAAGCCAGTATAATGCCATATTGAACTGCCGGAAAGGTAGTATCATTTTTAGACCGCCAGATCAACCAAAATTCGAGTACATGAGAGGGACCGTCGAACAAGGAGTAGGACAGATAGCTGGAACTTATATGGCTATGGAGATGGTACCCCCACCAATAGTTGCAGAATTCGAGGATATTTTTCCTGAAGAATTGCCAGGCTTACCACCAGATAGAGACATAGAGTTCACTATTGATCTAGAACCCGGAGCAGCACCGGTATCTGTATACCGATTGGTGAAGAAGGAGTTAGATGAGCTGAAGCTACAATTGGAGGAGTTGTAGAGCAAGGGATTTATCCGTCCCAGTGCATCACCATGGGGAGCACCAGTGTTTGTACCTAAGAAAGATGGGACAGTACGTATGTGCATTAATTACAGAGCCCTTAATGCTTTGACTATCAAGAATAAGTATGCTTTATCGTGGATTGATGATTTGTTCGACCAGTTGACAGGAGCAGTAGTGTTCACAAAGATTGACTTGAGATCATGTTATCACCAAGTGAAGGTGCGAAGAGAAGACATTCAAAAGACAGCATTCAGGACTCGGTATGGTCACTACGAGTTCTTAGTGATACCTTTTGGACTGACGAATGTGCCTGCTGTATTTATGAACTTGATGAATAGAGTCTTCCACCAATACTTAGACTAGTTCATGGTAGTCTTCATCGACGACATTTTGGTGTATTCGAAGAGCCACGAGGAGCACGAGAAGCACTTGAGACTAGTGTTAGAGACGCTACGGAGAGAGAGGCTTTATGCCAAGCAGAGCAAGTGCAAGTTTCTTCTAGATTATGTCTCTTTCTTGGACACGTTATCTCAGAAGATGGCATTTCAGTAGATCCGATAAAGATTTCATCAATAGAGACATGGCCAACCCCTACCAATGTCTCAGAAGTGAGAAGTTTTCTAGGACTTGCCGGATATTACCGGAGGTTCGTGGAGAACTTCGCGAAGATCGCAGAGCCAATGACTCGCTTGACCCGTAAGGAGCAGGAGTTCACCTGGACAGAGAAGTGTCAAACAGTATTCGATGAGCTGAAGAAGCGTCTGACTACAGTACCTGTCTTGACCATACCATCTGGACCCGGAGGATTCGTGATCTATAGCGATGCATCAGAGAAAGGATTAGGATATGTCTTGATTCAGCATGGAAAGGTTGGGGTCTATGCCTCTAGACAGTTGAGGACCCATGAGAAAAACTATTCCACCCATGACTTGGAGCTTGCAGCAATGATCTTTTCTTTAAAGCTTTGGAGGCACTACCTATATGAAGAAAGATTAGAGATATTCACTGATCATAAGATCCTAAAGTATGTCTACACCCAGAAGGACCTTAATCAGACAGAGATGTTGGCTCGAGGTGATGACAGACTTCGAGATTGAGCTACAGTACCATCCAGAAAAGGCCAACGTAGTAGCTGATGCATTGAGCAGAAGACCTATGGCATTTTTCTTGACTACACAACAACATCTATTGAGAGATCTAGAGAAGATGGGTATAAAGGTCGTTATGCCCGGAGTAGACGGACAGTTGTCAAGTTTTCAGTTACAATCAACATTGGTGGAGAGGATCAAGGCTGCTTTGTCGCCAGATGCCAGATTTCAGAGGCTTAGACAGAGGACAGAGGCTAGAATATAGACAGGACTGCATATATATGAAAACGGAACCTTGAGATGTAGAGATCATCTCTGTGTTCCAAATAGAGAGCTTCGGCAGGAGTTGATGGCAGAAGAACACAGTTTAACCTAATCTATTCATCCAGGAGGCACGAAGATGTACAGAGACTTGAGACAGTACTACTGGTGGCATAGAATGAAGAGAGAAATAGCTGATTTTGTGGCAAAGTGTCTGGTATGCCAGCAAGTCAAGGCTGAGCATCAGAGATCTGCAGGATTATTTCAACCGCTCCCGATACCGGAGTAGAAATAGGAGCATATCATTATGGACTTTGTTACGGGCTTCCTGAGGAGTCCTAGTAGTCGCAATGCAGTATGGGTAATCGAGGATAGACTCACCAAGTCCGCACACTTTTTATCCTTCAGGGTTGGGCAATCCACTGAGGTCCTAGCAGATACGTACATGAGGAAGATTGTGCGACTGCATGGAGTACCAGCTAGTATAGTGTCTGACAGGGATACAAGATTTACCTCTTACTTTTGGCGAAGTATGCAAGAGAGTCTCGATACCCGCTTGAAGTTTAGCACAGCATATCACCCCCAGACAGATGGCCAGTCGGAGTGCACCATTCAGACATTGAAGGACATGTTAAGAGCGTGCATGCTAGATTTTGGAGGATCATGGGAGGATTATTTATAGTTGGTCAAATTTTTCTACAACAATAGCTATCAAACGAGCATCCAGATGGCTCCCTAAGAAGTGTTGTATGGAAGAAAGTGTCATTTCCCAGTATGTTGGAGCGATATAGGCGAAAGACAGATTCTCGGGCCAGAGTTGGTTGTTCATACGGTGGAGAAGGTGAAGAAGATCCAAGGACACCTATGAGCAGCACAGGACAGACAGAAGCATTGAGCGAATACGCATCGACGACCCTTAGAGTTCCAAGTTGGAGATCAGGTATTTCTAAAGATCTCACCTACTCGACGGACTATCAGATTCGGAGGCAGAAAAAAGCTGAGTTCGAGGTACATCAGACCATTCGATGTGTTAGAACGCATAGGAGAGGTTGCTTACAGATTAGCCTTATCACAGACCTTGGAGGGAGTGTATGACGTCTTCTATGTATCTCAGCTAAGGAGATACATCCCAGATCCGAGTTATGTGCTTGACCATTCAGAGATCATAGTCGGCCCGAGCTTATCATGCCAAGAGGAGCCTGTTGAGATTCTGGACAGAAGTGAGAAGGTACTACGAGGTCAGACTATCCCTCTAGTTCGTGTCTCATGAAGGCATCATGCACCAGGCAAATCGACCTGGGAATGCGAGAAGGATATTCGACAGCGTTATCCCCATCTCTTCGAAGGCCTAGGTATGTAGTAACATTCTAATTTCAGTCCATAGTTCTTACCATGCGTATATTTTAATTTTGAGGATGAAATACTCTAAGGAGGGTAGATTGTAAACTCCCTCGACCAATTTAGGGTTTAATTTGAATTAAATCGAGAGACTAGGATTAATTTGGATTCAATTAGGATTAATTTACATCAATCACATGTCTTAATACACCTTACCATTGCTTCGAGGTGGGAACGCCACACTAGCAATCACCTTCAATCCAATGTCACAAACATCTCCTAGACATGCCAGACTACCCCTCTGACCATTGTGTAACATTAAATACTCATTATTGTGTCTCATCTTAGCTACGCAATATTCATTAAAAGAACGCCTTGTATTTATTAATCTAATTAAATTTAAGGCCAATTTTACCCTAAACAGGACCTAACTAAGCCCACATGCACCCTCTCATGTGGACCAGCCCTACCCCAATGAGTCCTGGCCGGCCCAAACCTCGAGGCCAGCCCACAAATTCCATCACCTATATATATATGCATTTCTTTTCATAATGGAAACCCTAAGACCTAAAACACCATCACCACCTCCAGAACATAATCGAACTCCCCCTCACCCGAGCACCCCATCCCCCGACTCCGACCAGACAACTCCACGGCCACCTCACCCGACGGCACTGTCCCCCCAACTCCGGACCACCCTGCTAGAGCCTGCACCCGCCAGACCTCCTTCACCATCACCAAACCTTCCATTAAACCCGAGCCCTTAGCCAACTGCCCCGGCCTCGGTCACCGCCTCCCTCACCCCCGACCACCACCGTCAGGCGGACCCTGACCTCCCCTACGGCCTGACCGCCACCCAGGCACCGTTCTTCGCCGACCAATCCGCTATAGCCGCTGCTGCGACCCTGCAGTTGCTACCGCTACTGCCATAGTTGCCACACGACGCCGCTGTTGTCGTAGTTGCTACCACTGGATTGTACCCCCCTCGACCACAAAGTGGTAAACCCCTTCCTTCATTGTGTATTAATTAATCGTATTAATCGTGTCATCATGTCGGGTGTCGACACAAACTAAGGCACAGTAAACCATATGTATATAGGTATGTATGTTTAATTATATTAAATAGAAATTAATAGTTAGTAATTATCCCGATTACCTGACCTGTACAAGGAACTTGTATTTTACCTAAAAGTGCAGACATAGACTTGGTACATTTAGGAATGGGAAATAATGAAGTATAATGTAACAAGACATAACGTAGTTTTGTAAACCATAACTCGATAATTTATTGTCTCAAGGCACACGATAACTGAGGACAAAACACGTGTATACCCTAGCTACGTGCACATGTGATGCTGTATTCGATCAGCCATGAACATGCGACAGTATCCAAGAGTAGTGTTGTAGTCGTATGTATTTATTGTTTAGTGTCTGATGTCAGTATTTTTTATATTATATTGTATGTCTATGGTCTTTGGATCTTCCAGGAGATGCTACAGGAGCAGGCTATTGGCATACACAGCTTGAGGACTCAGGCAAGATACCTTGCCATATTCACTGTCTAATTTAAATATTGCATATATTGTATGATTCTTGTTGCTTTACTTCATATGACTGTACGCATCCGAGATTGACTTGGATGCAGTCGACGGTTGCATCGATAATTAGTGTACTTGACCTTGTCATTAGCAGACTCACCCCATTGGAGGATACTATGATATCGTCCGAGACCTGACAATTTTATACGTTTTATAGTGATAAATTCATATTGGGATGTGGGTTCACGCACGCAACTAGCTATTGGTGCGTGTGACGTGCATCACAGATAGTGCGTAATTTAGGATTGTATTAGAAGAGACTTGGCATATAGATGCGCATTATGCACGTCAAGTATTTGGCTTGTGTATTTACATTGGACGGGGAGGACAACTAGTAGGTGTATGGGGTACACACATTGGAACTATGATTTCGGAGAAGCCACGGGTCCAATGACTTCCTTACACTGATGCCACATTCTTCGGAGCGATATGGATGATATACTATACTAATGCTACGTTCTTCGGAGCATTATGGACGATATAATGTACTGATGTCACTCTCTTCAGAGTGTGGACGTTATCCCTACACCTACCCATACGTACCAGCATTGTCCTCACTTTGCATTCACTTAGATTGGTTAGCACATCCCTATTGTATTTATTGTATTCAGTATTTATATATGACATATTTTTATGTATCTTGTTACGTCCCTCTGAGGACCTGGTACCTTTCCAGATTTGGACGAGGCATACTACCCCACAGTATACGGGCCAGGACAGAAGATGAGGTACGCTACAGCTGAGGAGTTAGAGGTGCTACCGCCAGAGTTTTCGTGATCACATGGTAGGCCTTCTGCCTAGGATTGGGAGCATCATTATCTAGTCAGCCGATGCCCCAGTCATTATCTTTTTATCTATCATTCAGTATTTTATTACGTCATAGTAGTGGGTTTGTCCTCACTAGACTTTCTTTGTTGTACTATGATATTTTGAGACTGGTATTTATTTTCCAGCATTCATTATTAGTATATTCTGGCTGTTTATATTGTGGGTGAGATTAGATTACTTGTTGTTGATTTATATGGGACATGTTAGTATTTTAGGACAGCTTAGAACATCTTCGTTAGGATCCATTAAATTGGGATACCCTCGGAGACGTGACAGCTGGCTATTATCACGTGGGCTAGTCCCATGTATTTTGGGACTGGGGCATGACAAGTATTCATAGACGACATTATTGTCTACTACAATAGTAAAGAAGAGCATGAAGAACATCTTCGAAGAGTATTACAAATTCTAAGGAAACATCAGTTGTATGCCAAACTCAATAAGTATAAATTTTGGTTAGGTCATGTATCATTTTTGGGCATATCATATCTAGAGCAGGAGTATCAGTTGACCCCAAGAAGGTCAAAGCAGTAGAGAATTCGCAAGTATCAAAGAGAGTAGCAGATGTGCAAAGTTTTTTGGGATTAGCGAGATATTACTGGAGGTTCGTAGGAGACTTTGCACGAATTTTAGCACCAATGACTCGTCTAACACACAAGGAGGTAAAATTTATTTGGACGGCAGAGTGCTAAGCAGCATTCGAGAAGTTGAAAGAGAAACTAATATCAGCACCGATCCTTATACTTTTAGTAGGATCAGGAGTGTTCAAAGTTTATTGTGACGTATCTGGGAAAGGACTCGGACGTGTGTTGATGTAGCACAGAAAAGTGATAGCATATACGTCTCAAAAACTTCAAGATTAAGAGAAAAATTGTCCAACACATGATTTAGAATTAGAAATAGTAGTATTTGCACTCAAGCTATAGAGGCACTATCTATATGATGATCGGGTGGAGATATTCACATATCATAAGAGTTTAAAGTATATATTCACCCAGAAGGACCTGAACAGCATAGGAGGTGGCTAGAATTATTTGGTGATTATGATATAGCGCTTCAGTATCATCCAGGCAAGACAAATATGGTGGCAGATGCTTTAAGTAGGAGAGGCAACACATTCATCTTTATAATTCAGAAGCACGTATTAGAAGATCTTCGAGAGATGGACATCGAGGTAGTATTACCTCAATGAGCGGGAGTACTAGCCAGTCTCCAGGCTCAGTCAACCTTGGTGGAGAGGATTAAGGTAGATCAAGCAGAAGATTCTCAGATTCAGAATCTTAGAACAGAATGTGAGTCAGTCCTTAGGAAAGAATTAAGGATTCACGAAGACGGAACACTTAGATTTAGAAACCGTCTTTATGTGCCAAGTAAAGATATCAGACAGGAATTTATGACCGAGACACACAGTTCTCAATATTCTATTCATCCACAAGGCACAAAGATGTACCATGATATCAAGCAACATTTCTGATAGAACAGGATAAAAAGAGAAATAGCTCGGTTCGTTTCACAATGTCTAATATGTCAGTAGGTAAAGGCATAGCAGCAGAGACCAGCAGGATTATTGTAACCCTGCCTATTCTAGAGTAGAAGTGGAAACACACTATGATAGACTTTGTGACCATCTTACCTAGATCCCTACAGGACGTGATGCAGTTTGGGTAATAGTAGATCAACTCATGAAGGTGGCATATTTTCTTCCCTTTCGAGTAGCGCAGTCCATAAAACAGTTAGAGAAGATGTATATGCGGCATATAGTGAGGTAGCACAGAGTTCCAGCAAGTATAGTGTTAGACCGTGATACCCGCTTTACGTTCCATTTTTGGAGAAGCTTATATGAGCACTTGGGTAATAAGTTGAGATTCAGTATCGCGTACCAACCTCAGACAGACGGCCAGTCCGAGAGGACAATATAAACATTGGAAGATATGTTGCGGGCTTATACTTTAGACCTTGGTGGGTCTTGGAAAGATTACCTTTACTTAGTAGAATTCTCATACAATAACAGTTATTAGGCCAGCATACAAATGGCTCCATTTGAGGCATTGTACGAAAGAAAGTATAGGTCACCTTTAGCATAGGATAATATTGGTGAATGAAAGATATTGGGGACTGAGATGATCACACAGACCATTGAAGTGTTTGAGCAGATTAGAGAGCGACTTCGAGTTGCACAAGATTATCATCATCATTGGACAGATCAACATCGTAAGCCATTAGAGTTTTCAGTCGGCGACCATACATTTTTACGGATTTTGCCTACCATAGAGTCACTAGGTTCGGGGTTCGCGGGAAGCTTAGTCTGTGGTATGTTGGATCATTTAATATTCTTGAGAGGGTAGGGGATATCGCTTATCGTCTTGCCCTTCCGCCTTCACTACGTGAGGTACACGATGTCTTTCATGTGTCTTAGTTGTGTAGGTATGTCCCAGATTCGAGTCATGTCCTCGATCACTTTGAGTTAGTCATCGGTACCAACTTGACTTATGAGGAATGGCTCGTATCCATTTTGGATTAGAGAGAGAAGGTACTCAAGAACCGGACTATCTGTCTTGTTTGTGTTACTTGGGGGCATCACTCTTTAGGAGAGTCAACGTGGAAGGACGAGGACGATATTCGATCTCGGTATCCACACCTATTCAACTCATAAGGTATATTTTTGTCGAATGCCTTCGCTTCTTTCATTCCGTGATCGGCAAAAACTCATGAGGGATAAAGTTGCTTCGCTTCATTATAGGTGTTATTGTTATACTTGTTTGTTTGTATGTGTAGATTGCTTGTAGATAGTTATTAATTGCTTCGAAATTTTTAGCCAGCCTTCAGTTTGAATTCCAAGGATGAAATTTTTCTAAGGTGGGTAGAGATGTCACTCCACATTCCCAATATACGTATTTGGAGCGTACTTATTTTTTTGCTAGTATAGTTGTATGTTGTAGAGAGACTAGACCCATCCTTTGGTTCACTTGGCTCTTAGTTTATTTGTTTGGTTTTATCATGACTTGAACCCATGGTCCAAACATCGAACCCTCCATATATATCCCAATTTTACTCTCTTTCCTCTCATTTTTCCTCTTTCATTCTCTTTCTTAGGTTTTTCTCTCCCCCTCCATAGGCAAGCACATCTTGCAAGAAATAGATAAACCCTTTATATTTTTTTGTTTTATTATGTTCCTTATATGATTCTCCAAGCATTTAGAACTTGGTATTTTTGGATTTGGTGGATGGATTAGTATAGAACTAAGTTTTAGGGTTTTCTTTGTGTTCTTGAGTGTTCTTGGATTTTGATCTCTTAAAACTGAATATTTTTAAAAAAGTGTTACTCTATGTTGATGAGCACATGATTTGGAGTAGTTTAGAACTTTAGTTTGCTGGATTTAGGCATTATTTGAGGTTTCTATGGAAGAAACAAAATCTCATTTTCGAGCTTTTGGCCATGACCGAAAAGCTGCTGATTTGTGGAGACGAAGGAGCGCTATACGGCCTGGACTTCTCATCTTGAGTCAGCATGCGGCCAACCCTGTTGGACGCATGACTAAATTTGCATATGTGTCCTTGGCCAAATGCATGAACTTAAACGAATAAAATTTTACTAAGCCAAAAAAGATTTTATGCGACCAAGTGTGTATGCGGCCAAGAGGAGTATGCGGCCTCGTTGGCTATGCGGCCAGAAGCTATGCTTCCCTCTCCTTCTGGACGCATAACTTCCGACTAACTTGGCATAGATTTTCATAATTTATCTTTTTCTTCTGACACACTTTTATCGTATGTTATATCAGTCACTTTTCTGACTTGACTTGACTTACATTTATTATTTGTCACATCATATATTTCCCGAAGAGTGGACTTTGCTCTGTCTATGCAGCCTCAACCTTATGCGGCCTTGACCTTATGCGGCCATGATCCTATATGGCCTCGACGTTATGGGCACATTGTTATGCGCCTTTGCTTCTATACGCCTATTATTTCTTGCATACTTTGGACACTTGCTTGGTTTAATGTTGATATTGATTGAACGATTGTGATGCTATATGTTAAACTTAGAAATGACTTGTATGACCCAGATATAACCATGTGCTAAATGACGAAGCACCTGGCATGAGCCCTGTAGATATAGCCCTATATGTACTTACTTGCTAATTAGGCTACTTTCTCTGGATCACCTTATTATACGTTAGACAGAATAAGGAGCGTAGTTTAACTCGGGGGAGGGTCTTCAATCCCAGTCCTTGTTTGGTTTAAGGATTATAGATATGATCTCGAGGGGGGTCCTCGCACTACTCTTATTTTATATATCTATATAATAAAGTAACAAATTAATGTGACTATTATTTGATTGTCCTATCCTGAATACATTGCTACTTGATAACTTGACCACATCCTTGATACTATAACTTGTTCCTACCCTGACTATTGTATCCGTGCTGATACATATTGATTCATATCAAGAGTGCCCATACTTAAAGTGTGATATTTCAGAAGAAATGTTCATGTAACCACGGTATAAGATTCTAAATTACCTAGGGTACTAGACAACTTAATTTATAGAGCATTGGAAGGGAACGGTATATCGAGATCGTGTATGTTGAACCACCACAAGTTCGCTGGGAGTAAAGGCTGGCCACCACAGATATTGTATATCATCCGCACTAGTGGACTGGAGTATCTGACTTAATTATAAGTTGAGCAAGTATATTTCCTATAGAAAGCCTGGAACTGTTACTGATCATTAAATAGCTCAGGGCCCTTGCAAAGGACTGGTGCATCATATATTCTTGCTTGTATATCATTGGATCAGGCAGCCCTGCTCGATTTTGGCACAATCTAAGGATACTTATATATTGCATTACTGGGATAACCCAGAGATCATATTACAAGCCATAGCACATGTTTGGCCGTTAAATTTGTTTTAGTTAGAGAAGTAGACCGTTGCAGCATAAAAGTTTAACTCATGCCCTTATTTGGTTGTTGAGTTGCGCTATTGTATTACAATGAGACAAGAATTGAAGCTACTTATTATTACTAGATTATTTTACATAATATTGTATCCCTGCTTGTGTATTGTGCCTTCGGTTGAGTAGAATTAGGGACATAGACTGTCGTTGCATGATAGTTCAACTCATGTTCTTGTTTGGTTGTTAGATTGAGCTATTGTGTTACGATAGCCTATGGACTGAAACTATGATGCAGAGTTATTTTAGCTTGACCATAATCAAGGGACATATTCTATCTTGATATGATGTTGCACTTCATGTCCTTGTTTGGTAAATAGGTGTTGTGTCATATCATGGATGTGACATATGCCATTGATTGTTGGTTTAAGCATCTCATGCTATAGAACTGGTTTTGATTCTTTATTCCGTGCTTCCTTTACGGTACTTGCTATTTGGGGTCTGACCCCACTAGTTTTGTATGGCCAAGTTTAGAGCCAGCACCTGAGGATCAAGCATATCTTACCCTCACTAATGGCATGCACCAGAAGGATGGCTGTTGATGGTCACGAGTGGGTTCCTTTATTCACTGCTCGTTTTTTGTAAACTATAATCTTTTGGACGTTTATCCAACTGAAACCTTTTAGCCGGATAATCTAGACACTATTTCCCTGCATGACTATAATATATCAAACTGCAACTGACTCATTATCATGTATACTTTTGATGGTGTATCTAGCAGATTATTTGTATTGCTAGATCTCTAAAATATTCTGATGTGGCATTGGGGATGCCTTACTAATTATTCTAAAATATTTTATGTTATTTTTACTTGTTTGAATGATTGAGATATAGAAGTTATTGACCCTAGAAGACTTGATTATAGTATGCACCCCCTTGTCTCCAGACAATCTTAACACATTGCAGGTTGCTTCGGTATTCCGTAAGGTCTGGTTGGCTGAGTCATTCTCCCGTTCTCTAGTATTCTGGATCTGGACCGTGACACGTGAAGTAGGAACCTTGGCCATGGAGGATCTGGTTTACTGCATAGGTAGTATTCACCTGTGTCTGTAGGCATAGGCCTAGATCGTGCTCAATGGAATACAGTGTGCTTATGTGTGCAGCTTCAGAGTAGTTCAAAGATATCCCTTTATTTATAAAATAAGGTATCTTTTCTTCAGGAATTATATCGTCCAGAGAACGGGCATTTGCGTGAGGAACTACGTACTCCTCCAACTTGTCCTTCCCAAGATTTACTCCTAGTATGAGCGACGACTTTGGGGGTTTCCTATTCAGCTTTACTACCATAGGCTTGGACATTGTAGGAGGCAGCGGGGCATCCTTCGGAGGTTGACTCAGCCTTTGAAGGCGAACGACCAGAGGTTCAGACGTTGTGGATGGTATCAGACTATCCTTCGGTAATCGATTCATCCTAAGAAGGCGGACGACCAAAGGTTCGGGTGTCGTCCTGTATAGTTTTACGACAAGGGGAGAGGATGTGTCAGGAGCACGTGCCTTTAGACGGACTCTCAAGAGATCTTCTGATGTTGTCCCAGCCTCTGCCTCATCATCGGCATCATTGCCACCTTCATCTTGGTAGACTTGTTTATAAAGGATCGAATCAGAGTAATAGGTTTTGATCCTTTGAATGGATCGACATCAGCAAACTCTGTTTTGACCGTGTCGTATTCATTGACGTACTTCAGGCACTAGTGCAGGGTCGATGGCATGATCATATATTCATGTATACATGGGCGTCCGAGCAAGATATGATAGGATACATCTACGTCAATGATGTAGCAAGTGATCTCTGTTTTTAAGTCATCGATCTGGCATTTCAGGCGAATCTTGCCCAGAGGGTAGCTCTTGCCTACATGGAAGCCAGTCATAGCAGTATTGGTGGCTGCCGGGCGATGCATCAGAATGTCCAAGGTCTAAAGCAAACTCTACGGGATGAGGCTGATTGACGAACTGGGATCTATGTGCATCTGATCTACCTTGATAGCACCAATTTACTATGTGTAATACAGGGCACGGTCATGCCAATTTTTTTATAACATGTCCGATTACGAGAATGTAATATTGGGGATCACCTCTATCACATTGTGGCAGTGGGGGCATGCAGCAGGATCATCAGCTGGCGTCTTGACCTGCGCCAGGTAGGTGTCGATATTTTACAATGCCTCGCTAGAGTAGCCCGAGTATCTTTGGAGAGTCGGAGAAGATCGAATAGAGACAACTTTGCTGGAGTATTGGCGAGCTGGGCCAAGATATCAAAGTTGTTGGGCTTCTCCAGCCCTTGGCCTGTGTCTTTGTACAGCGGTTTATCGAAGCGAGTATCTTTCTACTTAGACTTATTCGCTACTCGAGGCTGGGATAGACCCGGATCAGAGGCTGCAGGTACGACTATTGGAAGTGCACCATCATTGGAGATTTTGTACTCTTGTTGGTATGCCAGGCCTAATCTTGTTGTTCCTGTTATAGCTTCCTCATATGGGAGAGAAATCGTGTAGTAGGATTTGGACTTCTTGCCTTTGGACTTGGTGGCAGAAGATGTTGTCTGCTGCATCAATTCTGGAGCAAGATCAGGGTGAACCCCATATGACCTCCCCACGTGGCGTGGTGAGAGGTAGCAGCCCGACCGTTTGGTCATGAGCTGGCATAAGATTGACGACCTCTATCATTGCCCTGGGAATTGGGATTACCCCGTCCTGGGCTTCTGTAGTCGAGAAGTTATCGAACTAGAGCGATACCATGTTAGCGGTAACCGTCTTATCATCGATATCCAAGGTGAGGGCCTTGGTATCGAGCAGACGCTGGATGTACCACTTCAGTATATCACAGTCTTGCGTTGCATGATGGATGTAACTATGGTAATGGCAGTACTTTAGATTAATTCTCCCCGGCTGGCTCAACAGGGCGGTTGACGTCAGGAAGCCGAAGCTTACCACCCTTCCTCAGTACGTCGAAGATGGGCATGACATCGTCATCTTCGAAGGAGTAGGTCTCTTTAGGCTTTGGAACCTCAGTCGACTTTTGCTCGGGCTTCTTGGTTAAGTTGGCCACCAAGGCCTACTTTCCTTTTCTATCGTGGTTGTTGTTGCCACTGTTGTTGTTGTGACATTTTTTCTATCATCGGCGACATGGATCTGTATTCCCAAAATCAGGCATCCTTGATGAACGACGTCCAGTCTTTAAACTGGTCGTCGCCCATCTAGAGGCTAACTGCTGAAAGTAAGTTTCTGCGGCATATGTCCATCAGTGTCGACTCGAGATTGCCTGGGGGCAACCTCAGCGCTGCTTCTCGAAAATGCTTGATATAATTTTGGGTGAGTTCCCTTTCCCCTTGGGTAACATCCATCAGAGAGGACATCGTCATGTTGCTTCCTCTGTCATATAATATTTTAAGAAAAAGGCTCTTGAGGTCGTCAAACGATGAGATACAGTTATCTTATACGCTGCAAAACCAGTCGAATGGTATCCTAGACAATGTTTCCACAAAGAGCTTGGTGAGGAGTGTGTCATTATGAAGTAGGTGCCATGTTGCAGTCTCAAAATAGCTCATATATTGACGGAGGGAAATTTTTTCGTCGAATGGGTTCAAGTTGAAGGGCTTATACTTGGGCGGGTATGGCACATCCCTCCACTCACGGGGGTATGGTTGTCGTATCCCAAGCTCACGTAATGAGTCCCGACTGCCTATGGAATCTAGGCGAGCCCGAATTTTGGGACTTCCCTCATTGCTTCTCTGGCTTTGTCTCCGGCGAAAGGTGTCACTACCATATTTTTTAGGAAAGGATATTTTGATTATTTCATAATAAATTAAATATTATGTATATTGAATATTTATTTATTGTATTATTTAATATTGTTAGCATGTTAGATTTTATTTTTGGACTTGTGTTAGTGTACCTAACTAGTTTAGATTAGATCAATGGACCAATATTTTATTCTAGTTAGAATTGAGCCCAATAATAAGCCAAATCATTAGGAGGAGGATTAATTAAGTTAAATCCATTAGACTAGAATCTTTCCTCCTTATTTAATTTCTTCATAAGAGGCCCCAAGGGATATTTTAGACTAGAACTTTCCCTCCTTATTTAATCTCTTCATTTTTTTTATTCCAAATCTAGATCTAAAATTTTTCTCAACCAAATTCCTTCATCCCTACACCAAATTATTTTCTAATTTCTTTCTAAATCATCATTGGAGGCTATTAGAGCATGGATCTACAAGGAGGAAGTAAGGATCTACAAAGAGGAGCAAGGATCTACAAGTTGGAGGCATATTTGGGGATTTTATTATGAATCCATCTCCTAATAGGTATAATTCAGTTTTTTTCCCTCTAATTAGACTCTAAATCTGTGATTTAACCATAAAGAACCAACCCATATGCTAAGACTATCCATAGAAATTAGAATTAGGTTCATAGGAGGTCTATGGAGAAAGTTATGTGTATTTTGTGTCAATTTTGGAAAAATTCCTAGATTGACACATTTTGTGTTTGCCAATTGGTCAATTAGACCAAATTGACATATGTTTGATTGTGTGTGGCTAGTGTCGTATCCACAATTGAATACGTGTAGACCGTATCCCGATAATTTGGCGATATGGGTTATTTTTTGGGGTTTTCCTCCGACACGGAGATTTGTGCATGTCACTTTTTGACACTGACATGTAGTTGATTATTTAATTATTCGTGTTGTTCAAAATTAGTATTCTAGACTTGTTTGTGTCCTTCAAGATACGTTTGGTTGTGTGGTGGTACCGTATCGCAAGTGTATCATAGAATGAGTGTGATACGGATGTGGTGCACTCCACGTGTTTGTTTTATTCCTATTTAAATGCATGTGACTTGTGTGTGTGTGTGTGTGTGTGTGTGTGTATATATATATATATATATATATATATATATATATATATATATATATATATATATATATATATATATATATATATATATATATGTGTGTGTGTGTGTGTGTGTGTGTGTGTGTGTGTATTTATATTATATTGTATAGATGTGTATAAGTGGCTATAGGTATATGTAGATCTATATGCAAATGTGTTTTTATATATATATATATATATATATATATATATATATATATATATATATATATATATATATATATCCTCTCATATATACATATATATATATACAACCACATACACACACACACACATATATATATATATACATATATATATATATATATGTGTGTGTGTGTGTGTGTGTATGTGGTTGTATATATATATATGTATATATGAGAGGATATATATATATATATATATATATATATATATATATATATATATATATATATATATATATATAAGTTGGCATATATAGGAGAGTATCTGTGTGTGTGTGTGTGTGTGTGTGTGTGTGTGCTTATGGTTCTATGTGTTGGTGAGTTGTGTGTGAGTGTGTGTCAGTGAGGGAGAGCAGCAGGTGTGTGGCAGTATCGAGAGGGCTCGGGTCACTGAGGGAGCAAGTGCATCACTACTCAGTGATGGAGAGAAATGTGTGTAATGCAATGAGCAGTCAGTGCACGGAGCATCAGTTTGCACATTGTGCAGTAGAACAGCTTCAGCAGAGTGCTACCAGTGTGAGCTCGTATACAGCAGCCAAGGCAGTAATCAACAGAGGGAGAGTAGTAGCAGCTAGATGCAGTTCTTGAGTAGCTCGTGCATATCGTTGCAACTGAGTTAGCTCAGCCAAGTAGTCAAGGCTGCTTTAGCAGCAAGCAAGGGTATCAACACTGAGCTTGGGAGTGGCAGCAGCCTGTGCAGGCATTTCCTTCCATTTCAGCAGTGCATTCCATACTACAGAAAGTGCAAGGTAGCACCAATACAGTACAGCCCGATATCAGCAATAGTAGCTTCAACAGCAAGGAGAAAAGCAGCAGCATGTGCACAGTGCAGGATTGAATAGCACAGCTACTTTTCCGGCAATGAGCAGCTCGTGCAGTCCCCAATGGCAAAGGGAAGCTAGTGCAGTAGCACTGCAGCAAGCCAAGGCTTGCACTGGCACTGCAGGAACAGCACAGTAGCAGCATCAGCAAGTTATCAGCACGGTGAGCACATCAAGGTGTAGTCTCAGGTAGTAGCAAGGTATAGATAGGTGTGTTTAGTTAACTGGTTTAGGTGTTTAGCTAGTTAAGGTTAGTAGTTAGTTAGTATTAGTGTTAACTATTAGTTTAGTATAATAGTTAGTTAGATATGTATATTAGTATATGTATAATATGTTGATAGTTAGTAGATTTGGGTAATAGTTAGCTAAGTAACTATATATATCTATGTATGTAAGTTATTGGTAAGTAACTATATGTAGATATATAGTATTGTATTGGTAAGTTATTATGTAGGTATAAGTATATGTGGTATATTATATATTAGTAGTTAGTTATGGTTAGCATGTAGTTAGTTTATGAGGGTTATCTATATATTTGCTATAAATGAGGATTTGAATTGTCTTGGTATACCAAGGTAATCTCAAGGTATGGGTCAATACTCAAGGTATTCGGCTTGAGTATCGAGATGGGTGTCACGTCCTGATCTCCTGCAGGCTAATCGGTCATCCCCGCTAGGCGAGAATCACCGCGCCAGCGCTCCCGCGGGATGATTGCTTTACCCATTTGGGTATGATGTCGCACGAGCGTAAGTTACGCCCGTGGAAGGCCGTGGTTCATTGGCTGGCGGTAAGAGGTCTAAGCCACAGAGTCGTACAGATTGTCCGAGTGCAGTAGAATTATAAATGCATAGGCGATTTGGTAACAAGTTCATTGAGTCGACAATAGCGGAAGCAATGAATAACACAAGTTGAATTAAAACAAACTCTTTATTGAAATTGAACAAGTGTTACAGGCGGCACATAGCCGAGATTACAAGTCGCTCAAGCCTCTCTTTTTGAAACAATTAAAGCGTGCCAAGTGGCTACATTTATGGAATGATTGTACAGGTGATGTTCAGGCGATATTCTAACATTATGTCTTGTATATGTGCTTCAGTTTTGGACGTAGCGCTCCAAGGCTTCAGAGTGAACTCCACGCCTTAGCATGCATGAAGGAGGTATCTGTACCGAACGAGGTTCTCCCGCACCCTACAAACAATCTGGTGGATTATCAGTACACGAATGCACTGATGGGAAGGATACTCGCCCGCTCGACAAATCCAAACACGTAATATAGGTTCCATGCACCAACTATTATGTTATCTTTTTAGTTGCCTTAGGATCAGTTTTATGGCAAAGATTGAATAGCCTAACTCGTGTGGCAGTGCGCCATACGATATAGAAGGAAATACGGTAAGACTTACCAAGTTACCATTTATCCTTTCCTGTCCAAGAAAAACCAAGTTAATTCAAGCACGAGCATATATATATTGAATTAGGGAATTAGCATATACAAACACAAGTATTTCAGTGCGAGACTTCATATCGGGTACATGAGCATATAGGTCATCCAGAAGTATTGTAGAGGATGTCTTTAGTGATTCAGTTTATTGACTTATGATGCAATGAATCACATGCGGATTGCCACTAAGTGAGGATGAATTATCTATATGAACAGGAGGGTCACTGGCATGGCACCAAATTGGACGTTTATCTCTGTAAACCCCCCCTCAACCAATTTAGGAATTATTTGGAATTTAAAACTAGAGACTAGGGATAATTAGATTTAATTAGGATTATCGTGCAACAACTATAGGTCGTATTTCACCCCGTCGTGGCCACGAGGTTGGAAAGCCACACTAGCATGTACCTTCAACCCAATGTCACGAACATCTTTTAGACATACCAGACTACCCCTCTGACCATTGTGCAAAAATAGATACTCGTTATTTCGTTTCGACTTAGCTATGCAACATACCATAGAGAACACCTTGCAATTACTAATTTAATTTAAACTCGAGATCAATCCCACTTCAAACAAGCCGACCAAGCCACTTTGTACTGCTACATGGACCAACCTCAACCAGGTAAGACAAGCCCACCCGCAAGGCAGCCCATATTCACCATCAACACCTATAAATACCAACCCCCATGCAAAACCCTAATAAACCAATATTCTCCCTGCCCCCATATCCGCCGAAACCCCCTGCCGAACTGCTCCCCAAACCCGCTGAATCCCTCGGCCAAGCTGCTCCCAAACCCGCTGAACCCCCACGACCGGCGCACACCCCAGCCCGTCGGTTCCGGCCAGGCAGTGCCGCGAGCCAACGCCGACCCCGCGTCTGGACGACCGCCCCTGCGCAACTCCACCCGACAGCGCCAACGCCGGAGCGGCTACTGCTGCTGCGATCCCTGCTCTTGCTGATTCAGCTGCTGCCGCTGACGTTGCTCGCCGACCCACACCAAAGTTCCACTCACCGGAAGACGGTCAGACGACGAGAAGAGCCTCGCCCGCCATCAAGGTAAATACCGGTATCCTTGTGTCGAGTTCATATGTGAGTATCGTGTCATTGCGAGAGTCATATTCTGGACACAACTTATTTAACCCCAACTTATATTTATGGAGGTGACATTTAGCAAGAAATTAGAACTCATCTAATAATTAGTGAATGCTCCAATCTTGAAGCCTGACATCAACGACCAGTATTTCACCTGGACCCTGGGCATGAATCTAGCCTGTTGAGTAAGGAAATCAAAGACATATTTCCAAGTAGAGTAGAAGTCATTAGCAAACCTTAACCCGGTAAATTATTGTGGCAAGATGAGCGTGGACCAAAGACAGAACACTGTACACCCTAGCTACGTGTACATGTGACGCTGTATTGGGTCCGCAGTAAACTAGCAACAATACCTAGGAACAATGCCATAATTACCTATGTATCTCTTAGTGACTGATATTAGATTGCTATATTATATTTTGTGTTTAGGAACTTTGGATCCGCCAGGAGTTATTGCAGGAACCAGCTTTTGGCATTCCCCGCTTCAGGACACAGGCAAGATACCTTGCTATATTTACTGTCTAAATTAAATATGCATATGTTGTATTGTATTCTTGTTGTTGATACCACTGTGCACGTCCGAGTTGTCTCGGTTGCATTCGACGGTTACGTCGATGATTAGTATAGATGGACTTAGATCTTAGCAGACTCAACCCATTGGACGATACTCTGTGATTGTCTGAGACCTGACACCGTACACGCACACTGAGATACATTCATATTGGGATGCGGGCTTGCGCACTCGACTAGCTATCGTTGCGTACATCCTACATCACGGCTAGCATATAGTCAGGATAATTTAGTGACTTGGCATATAGATTCATGGTATGTACGTCGAGTAGTCGACTTGCGTATCTACATTGGGCGGGGAGGACAACTAGGAGGCGTATGGGATACACACATTGGAGCCGTAGTTCGGAGGAACCCGGATCCAATGACTTTCCCTTTATACTGATGCCACGTTCTTCGGAGCGATATGGACGATATACTGTACAGATGCCACTCTCTTCGGAGCATGGACGTTATGCCTACACCTACCTATACGCACCAGCATTGTCCTCACATTGCACTCACTTAGATGGCTAGCACACCCTTATTGTATTTATTTTATTCAGTATTCATATATAGCATGTTGTTTTCTTGTATCTTGTTACGTCCCTCTGAGGACCTGGTACCTTTCCAGATTTAGATGAGGCTTGCTACCCCACAGTATACGGCCCAGGACAGGAGACGAGATTCGCTTCAGCCGAGGAGTTGGAGGTGCAGCCGTCAGAGTTTCCGTGACCAGTTGGTAGGCCTTCAGCCTAGATTGGGTGCATCATTATCTTTCCAGTCGATGCCCTAGTCATTCTTTTATATCTTATTTCAGTACTTTATTTCGTCAGAGTAGTGGGTTTGTTCCCACCAGACATCATTAGTTGTACTATGATATCTTGAGACTGGTATTTATTAACCAGCAGTTTATTTAGTGTTTCTTGCTCTTTATATGGTGGATGAGATTAGTTTACCTGTTATTGACTGATATTGGACATGTTAGTATCATAGGACAGCGTAGCACTCTTCGTGGATCCATTAAATTGGGATATTCTCGGAGATGTATCAGCTGGCTATTGCCACGTGGCCTGGTTCCATATATTTTGGGACTGGGGCGTGACATGGTTTTAGTGGTGGCCCATGCAGGTCTTCTTTTTCGCTTGTGGTATGGTAACATGCCCAGCGAGCCTGCAATAGGATAGAATTTGTTAGGTCTCATCCACTTTTGTTTCGTCTTTGAACTTGCTTCATACTGCTTCTAAAATATCTGCATCCTGTTTGTTTGTTCTCGTACTCTTTTAATGAAGCTCTATCCCTTGCAGCAAGATGAATTTGCGCAGTGGACGAGGAGCACCCCGTGCCGCAGTACCAGACAATACCACTCAAGGAGATGAGGTACCCCAAGGGCAACCACCGCTGCAGACACCACTGATACATTGGCACGAGACACCACAGGGCGATCCTACACCACCACCTGAAGGACAGACTTCCCAGACCATCCCTACGCAACATTATGAGGGCCAGACTTCAGGAGCTACACCGATGCCGCAGACTGAGAGGCCGACATCTGAGGAGACGCCTACTGCACAACCAGAGATTCCACTACCACCACCTCCACCTTATCCGCCCCAGATGCCGCAGCTAGATGGCCAGCCACAGATGCTTCAGTTCTTTCAGGCAATGATACAAGCACAGTGGCAGCAGACAGAGACATTACGACAGAGTCTGATGGCAGTACTAGAGAGGACACCTGTCACGACACCAGCACCAGCACCAGCACCTCCACCAGCCCCGACAGGTGGCACCGTTAGATGGTTCCGACAGATGGGACCAGATACCTTCTCAGGCAATGAGACTGCAGAACAGATCTCCGATTGGATTGCCAACACGGAGATGCTATTAGAGGCCTCACAACTGCAACCAGACCTTTGGATGACCGCAGTGAAGGCCCAACTAAAAGGCAACGCCCATCACTGGTGGGATTCCATTGAGCGCAGTGTAGGTAAGAACCAGACTTGGGAACAGTTCCTAGAGTACTTTAATACGAAGTATTTTCCGGCAACAGTCAGAAATGCCCTATACTCCCAGTTCCTATATCTAGAACAGGGGAATATGACCGTTGACGCATATGACGCAGAGTTTAGCCGCCTTAGCAGGTTTGGAGCCGTTCTGATACCCAATGATCTAGAGAAGGCTCAGAGATTCCACCACGGCCTCAATTTCGAGCTACAGAGATATACCACCGCACAGGCGAGGATTTCTTATGAGGAGGTCCTAGCAGAGGCAAGGATCCAGGAGGCCATTGTCAGAAGATCTAGACGTTCCAGCACGACCACGCCAGCTAGAGTACAGCCCGGAGCAGGAGGACCCATCCGTCGTCCAGGAGCGCAGACACAGCAGAGAGCAGCACCATATCCACACCAGGAACTCCCGACTTGCCACTTCTGTGGTAAGAGAGGTCACTTCGAGAAGGACTGCCGAAAGAGACTTGGGACATGCATGATTTGTGGAGCCAGTCAGCACCTTGCCAGAGATTGCCCACAGCGCAGGGAGGCAGCCCCACAGGCCGGACAGAGGCCAGCCGCACCAGCCCCGAGGATACTACCCCCACCAGGAGGCCAGCGTCCACCAGCACCCGGAGGATTCCAGAGGGGACCACCCTTGCCCCCACAGCAGGCACAGTTTGATCGTGCCCGACAGCAGGCAGGAGGACAGAGACAGGGACAGGCCTTTGCCTTAGCAACCACCGAAGAGGAAACAGAAGGAGAAGCAATCGCAGGTACCATTTTAGTCGCATCCTTACCTGCGACAGCATTGTTTGATTCTGGTGCTACATTGTCATTTATATCTAGTAGATTTGTAGCAATGCATAGAGTAGCGACTTCTCCCTTACCTAAGAGTTGGAAAATTCTTACCGGAGGAGGTATCGTGCCGGTTGCCAGCACTATTAGAACGTGCTCGGTAGTCGTTTGTGGTAGAGAGATGAGAGCACGATTCTTGGTATTGCCTATGCCGTACTTTGATGTTGTGTTAGGCATGGATTGGTTAAGCCAGTATAACGCCATACTGAACTGCCGGAAGGGTAGCGTCACTTTTAGACCACCAGATCAACTGGAGTTCGAGTACATGCGAGGGACCGTCGAACAAGGAGTAGGACAGACAGCTGGGACTTGCATGGCTATGGAGATTGCGCCCCCACCTATAGTTGCAGAATTCGAGGATGTTTTTTCCGACGAATTGCCAGGCTTACCCCCAGATAGAGACGTAGAGTTCACCATTGAGCTAGTACCAGGAGCAGCACCGGTATCTTCTAATGTGTACCGATTGGCGAAGAAAGAGTTAGACGAGCTGAAGCTACAATTGGAGGAGTTGCAGAGCAAGGGATTTATCCGTCCTAGTGCATCGCCATGGGGAGCACCAGTATTGTTTGTGCCTAAGAAGGATGGAACAGTACGTATGTGTATTGATTACAGAGCCCTTAATGCTTTGACTATCAAGAACAAGTATCCCCTGCCGCGGATTGACGATTTATTCGACCAGTTGACAGGAGCAGTAGTGTTCACAAAGATCGACTTGAGATCGGGTTATCATCAAGTGAAGGTGCGAAGAGAAGACATTCAAAAGACAGCATTCAGGACTCGCTATGGTCACTACGAGTTCTTAGTGATGCCTTTTGGACTAACGAATGCGCCAGCTGTATTTATGAACTTGATGAATAGAGTATTCCACCAATACTTAGACCGATTCGTGGTAGTCTTCATCGACGACATTTTGGTGTGTTCGAAGAGCCACGAGGAGCACGAAGAGCACTTGAGATTAGTGTTAGAGACTCTGAGGAAAGAGAGACTTTATGCCAAGCTTAGCAAGTGTGAGTTTCTTCTAGATCGTGTCGCTTTCCTTGGACACGTCATCTCAGGAGATGGTATCTCAGTAGATCCGGCGAAGATTTCATCTGTAGAGACATGGCCAACCCCTACCAATGTCTCAGAGGTGAGGAGTTTCCTAGGACTTGCCGGATATTACCGGAGGTTCGTAGAGAACTTCGCGAAGATTGCAGAGCCAATGACCCGCTTGACCCGTAAGGAGCAGGAGTTCACTTGGACAGAGGAGTGTCAGAAGGCATTCGATGAGCTGAAGAAACGTTTGACTACAGCACCTATCTTGACCATACCTTCTGGACCCGGAGGATTCGTAATCTACAGCGATGCGTCCGGGAAAGGATTAGGATGTGTCTTGATGCAGCATGGAAAGGTTGTAGCTTATGCTTCTAGACAGTTGAGGACACATGAGAAGAACTATCCCACCCATGACTTGGAGCTTGCCGCGGTGATCTTTGCTTTAAAGCTTTGGAGGCATTACCTATATGGAGAAAGAGTGGAGATATTTACGGATCATAAGAGCCTGAAATATGTCTACACTCAGAAGGATCTTAATCAGAGGCAGAGACGTTGGCTCGAGGTGATGACAGACTTCGAAATTGAGCTACAGTACCACCCGGGAAAGGCCAACGTAGTAGCAGACGCATTGAGCAGAAGACCTATGGCATTCTTCTTGACTACCCAACAACATCTGTTAAGAGATCTAGAGCAGATGGGTATAGAGGTTGTCATACCCGGAGTAGACGGACAGTTGTCGAGTTTCCAATTGCAATCGACACTGGTAGAGAGAATCAAGGCTGTCCTGCCGACAGATGCCAGATTTCAAAGGCTCAGACAGAGGACAGAGGCTGGATTACAGACAGGACTGCGGATACATGAAGACGGAATACTGAGATGCGGAGATCGTCTCTATGTTCCAAATGGAGAACTTCGGCAGGAATTGATGACAGAGGCTCACAGTTCCACCTATTCCATTCATCCAGGAGGCACGAAGATGTACAGAGATCTAAGACAGTACTACTGGTGGCACGGAATGAAGAGAGAGATAGCACGTTTTGTGGCCAAGTGCCTGGTGTGTCAGCAAGTCAAGGCCGAGCACCAGAGATCTGCAGGATTACTTCAACCACTTCCTATACCGGAGTGGAAATGGGAGCATATCACTATGGACTTTGTTACAGGTTTCCCAAGGAGTCCTAGTGGGCGCAATGCAGTATGGGTAATCGTGGATAGACTCACCAAGTCCGCACACTTTTTACCCTTTAGAGTTGGGCAATCGACGGAGGCTTTAGCAGATATGTATATGAGGGAGATTGTGCGCCTATATGGAGTGCCAGTTAGCATTGTGTCTGACAGGGATACGAGATTTACGTCTTACTTTTGGCGGAGTATGCAGGAGAGCCTTGGTACTCGCTTAAAGTTTAGCACAGCGTATCACCCCCAAACAGATGGCCAGTCGGAGCGCACCATTCAGACGTTAGAAGACATGTTGAGAGCGTGCATGCTTGACTTCGGAGGATCATGGGAGGACCACCTACATTTGGTCGAGTTTTCCTACAACAACAGCTATCAAGCGAGCATTCAGATGGCTCCCTATGAAGCGTTGTATGGCAGGAAGTGTCGTTCTCCAGTATGCTGGAGTGATATAGGCGAGCGACAGATTCTCGGACCAGAGTTGGTTGTTCGGACGGTAGAGAAGGTAAAGAAGATCCAAGGACACCTTCGAGCAGCACAAGACCGACAGAAGCATTGGGCGAATGCACACCGCCGACCCTTAGAGTTTCAGGTTGGAGATCACGTATTCTTAAAGATCTCACCTACTCGAGGGACTATCAGATTTGGAGGCAGAGGGAAGCTGAGTCCGAGGTTCATCGGACCATTCGACATATTAGAACGCGTCGGAGAGGTTGCCTACAGATTAGCGTTATCGCAGACCTTGGAAGGAGTCCACGACGTCTTCCATGTATCTCAATTGAGGAGGTACATATTGGATCCTAGTCACGTGCTTGACCATTCCGAGATCACAGTCGGCCCGAGCTTATCATACCAAGAGGAGCCTGTGGAGATTCTAGACAGAAGTGAGAAGGTAATACGAGGGCAGACCATTCCCCTAGTGCGTGTTGCATGGAGGCATCATGCACCAGGCGAGTCGACTTGGGAACGCGAGGAGGACATTAGACAACGTTACCCCCACCTCTTCGAAGGACTAGGTACGTATTAGCATTTTATTTCGGTCAGTAATTCTTGCCATGCGTATGTTTTAATTTCGAGGACGAAATGCTCTAAGGAGGGTAGATTGTAAACCCCCCCTCAACCAATTTAGGAATTATTTGGAATTTAAAACTAGAGACTAGGGATAATTAGATTTAATTAGGATTATCGTGCAACAACTATAGGTCATATTTCACCCGGTCGTGGCTACGAGGTTGGAAAGCCACACTAGCATGTACCTTCAACCCAATGTCACGAACATCTTTTAGACATACCAGACTACCCCTCTGACCATTGTACAAAAATAGATACTCGTTATTTCGTTTCGACTTAGCTATGCAACATACCATAGAGAACACCTTGCAATTACTAATTTAATTTAAACTCGAGATCAATCCCACTTCAAACAAGCCGACCAAGCCACTTTGTACTGCTACATGGACCAACCTCAACCAGGTAAGACAAGCCCACCCGCAAGGCAGCCCATATTCACCATCAACACCTATAAATACCAACCCCCATGCAAAACCCTAATAAACCAATATTCTCCCTGCCCCCATATCCGCCGAAACCCCCTGCCGAACTGCTCCCCAATCTTGAAGCCTGACATCAACGACCAGTATTTTACCTGGACCCTGGGCATGAATCTAGCCTGTTGAGTAAGGAAATCAAAGACATATTTCCAAGTAGAGTAGAAGTCATTAGCAAACCTTAACCCGGTAAATTATTGTGGCAAGATGAGCGTGGACCAAAGATAGAACACTGTACACCCTAGCTACGTGTACATGTAACGCTGTATTGGGTCCGCAGTAAACTAGCAACAATACCTAGGAACAACGCCATAATTACCTATGTATCTCTTAGTGACTGATATTAGATTGCTATATTATATTTTGTGTTTAGGAACTTTGGATCCGCCAGGAGTTATTGCAGGAACCAGCTTTTGGCATTCCCCGCTTCAGGACACAGGCAAGATACCTTGCTATATTTACTGTCTAAATTAAATATGCATATGTTGTATTGTATTCTTGTTGTTGATACCACTGTGCGCGTCCGAGTTGTCTCGGTTGCATTCGACGGTTACGTCGATGATTAGTATAGATGGACTTAGATCTTAGCAGACTCAACCCATTGGACGATACTCTGTGATTGTCTGAGACCTGACACCTTACACGCACACTGAGATACATTCATATTGGGATGCGGGCTTGCGCACTCGACTAGCTATCGTTGCGTACATCCTACATCACGGCTAGCATGTAGTCAGGATAATTTAGTGACTTGGCATATAAATTTATGGTATGTACGTCGAGTAGTCGACTTGCGTATCTACATTGGGTGGGGAGGACAACTAGGAGGCGTATGGGATACACACATTGGAGCCGTAGTTCGGAGGAACCCGGATCCAATAACTTTCCCTTTATACTGATGCCACGTTCTTCGGAGCGATATGGACGATATACTGTACAGATGCCACTCTCTTCGGAGCATGGACGTTATGCCTACACCTACCTATACGCACCAGCGTTGTCCTCACATTGCACTCACTTAGATGGCTAGCACACCCTTATTGTATTTATTTTATTCAGTATTCATATATAGCATGTTGTTTTCTTGTATCTTGTTACGTCCCTCTGAGGACCTGGTACCTTTCCAGATTTAGACGAGGCTTGCTACCCCACAGTATACGGCCCAGGATAGGAGACGAGATTCGCTTCAGCCGAGGAGTTGGAGGTGCAGCCGTCAGAGTTTCCGTGACCAGTTGGTAGGCCTTCAGCCTAGATTGGGTGCATCATTATCTTTCCAGTCGATGCCCTAGTCATTCTTTTATATCTCATTTTAGTACTTTATTTCGTCAGAGTAGTGGGTTTGTTCCCACCAGACATCATTAGTTGTACTATGATATCTTGAGACTGGTATTTATTAACCAGCAGTTTATTTAGTGTTTCTTGCTCTTTATATGGTGGATGAGATTAGTTTACCTGTTATTGACTGATATTGGACATGTTAGTATCATAGGACAGCGTAGCACTCTTCGTGGATCCATTAAATTGGGATATTCTCGGAGATGTGTCAGCTGGCTATTGCCACGTGGCCTGGTTCCATATATTTTGGGACTGGGGCGTGACAATCTCACTAGCGGATTATTTAAAATTTGAATAGGGCATTACAAGCCATCCCGCCGAACAGGTAGAGACGCCTCTCAATGAGTATGGGGTATCTGAATGGTACGAACAGTAAAATAACATAGGCATTGCGCACCATCCCTATAAACAAGGAGAGAATAACATGGAGTCCGTCTAAACCTGATGGATCCCAGTGCCCCGAGACCATCCGCGAAATGGGATAATGTAATCCCCCTTGTGCACAAGTTGTCCATGACCATGCGGGTCTTGGGTTTTAGGTTCAGAGGATAACTCAATTTTGTTTAGGATAAGTATGCTCTATGAGCTGTGATTTTTATTGCTTTATATGACATGATTCTTGTTCAGTGTTCACTTGACTTGAAGCAATCTAAGGCAATACGAGCATTAGACAATCACATAGCATGATCTGTCTTGGATAATCTCCCTGAGCCATTAGATTGAGTACAAGACAAGTATCAATTTCCTCTGAGATATTGTTATCTTGTTTAACAGTCCATTGTTGCAGTCCCCTAGTTCGGGAAATGCCTTGGCGACCTAACGGTCCCGCATACTTTCAATATTCATATGCTTGGCTCCAAACGACTATTAGATAGTCTTTCGGTGGTTTGGATGAAAACAAGGCAAGATAACATTCACTTGATTTGGCATGCATTTATAAGACAAGCATTGAATCGAGGCAATATACAAGCAGACATGCATGCATTTGTATAAACATAAGCATTCACGTTAGCTCGGGCCCGAAGGTAAGCCGAAGAATGAAACCCTAAAAGAACTTACTGAGCGATATTTATCTAGGGTCGTGTAGTATAACATGTGAACAGTGCACTAAGAAGACCATATATATATCATTTCTACTCGAGGCATAGCGGCGCTAGTTGCACAAGGCAAAGGTAGCATGCGAGGGTCTGAATATAAGCAATATTTTATTTCCATGTTCTAATATAAGCAATGCAAGTTGGTATTATTCCCTTAGCTAGGTGCATTATATTCTTATTAGCATGCAGGGGGTGATTCACCTAGCGACTAGCATGTATCGTTCCATATTTTAAGTTTGTTGGCTAAGCAAAGACAAGTTTACCGTAGCCACCCACCTTAGTGATAATTCGCCTCGGTTGAGCAATACTTCGAGTGAGCCTCTAAAAGCCTAAACCGAACTCCTGAAGGGACAATTCTGGATATCCTTTGCCTTAAACGATTATTCTCGCCTGAGCAAAGTGGGTCAGGATATTGCAATTTTGTCGTTTGAATTGGCGGTCCGCTTGAGCAGAACGGGGTATTACATCATACACCACTCAGAAAAAGTCTCGTCCTCGAGACTTACTGAGGGCAGGTCATACTATCGCACTATCGAATCTATCCCAAGTGTAGCAATCAGTACCACTAAATCCATTTTTAACACAATCCCCTACTCGTTCCTTACGCCGGTTCACGTTTATGCCGAGTCAGTCTTATTGTGCCTTAGCGCGGGACATATTGCTTAACGCGGAGTATGTTTTAACCGATCTTGATTAACGATCTAAGGCAGAGGCAAACTTATACAAGTTATTATACTTGTTCAGGCGGATATTCACTTGCACTAGCATTAAGATCGGCATATCGCAAGTCTGGATCATGCACATATTCAAGCATCCTTCAAATATATGTATGTCAACCAACTTGGTGATAGTGAAGTCACAGCACTCGAGTTTCACATTTCTTTTAGTCTTGGATCATGCACACCTTCAAGGCATCCCTCAAACATATGCATTCAACCAAACTTAGAGATAGTAAAATCGGACAAGCTACTTGCAAAAATTTTAAGGGTTCTTGTTTTCATGAATCACAAGGATACTTCCGATAGGGTTAATAAAATTCTAAGTCTTTTTCCTTTCCAATTCAAACAAGTATTTGCACTACCGTTAAGCATGATCTATTCGGTTTACCGACTAGCATTCCTCCATTCGGGTCAAACTTAGTATATGTTATCGTTTCCAAGTCTAACCCTAAGTCTTGCTGCCCCAGTTGTGAAGATTTATTCAAGCAATATGTTAAAGTCGTTAACACAGGTTCATTCACTCAGCATAAGGTCCTCTGCCTAATTGCTAGGTTAGCTCACAAGATCATAGGTACAAGTTCAAGCCCACGATACATCGTACAAATTTGTCGCAAGATGCTCGTCCCAATTTCTAGGGTCAAACAATTATTTATTTGTACATGGTATTCTACCCAAGCTTATTTTACTCTAATTTCTAAATATTAAGCACAGATTTCCTACTCTCAATAACACGTTTGTTTGTATGGAAGACGAGTCCGTTCGGCAAGAATCCTACGATATATCTAAGTTGCAGGACAAGCCTAGTGATTTGCATAGTCTATATCTCCAAACATGCTTTGATAGAATCCCTATCCATTCCAAGTCTTGTCCACCAAGCCAAGATTCAGTTCTAAACCTTTATTTTTTATAACTTTAAGTCGTTCAACCTGATTCATGTATCAGTTTACAAAACCATCAAGCATGATTTATTTCATGTTCTAGGCTAACTTATCCATCAAAATATTTTCGATCACTTGCATTCCAAATTTGTCTTATCATGTCGAACCAAAAGTCAAGATGATCTATTAGTTTTCATGCTCTGGTCTCCCACAAGTTCGATCACCCTCGTTGGACGTGAGATCATTACGTCAATACTTCTGCTAGATAATCGTCCTAATCCGGGCGTGACGCATGTACGGGCATAGAGTTACGCTCGTACAAACAAGAACGTTCGAATATTAGGGTTTTCTTCGACACAATCGAGATGCCTTATATTTTCATCTTGCTCCATCCAAGTTATATCCGTTCATCGAGTCAAGTCTGTTCATGCAGTGATTATTATTCGTCTAATAAAATTATCCAACTTCACTGTTGTCGTTCGGTAAATCTATAGTGTACTCCTTCCACTCCCCAAGCAACTAATTTAATTATTCAAACTCAAGTCCATACCATTTTGATACATTATATTCATCGAGTTCATTTGGGATAATTTTTGAACATGTTTCTGTGAGTTCGATCATCTCCGTCGTACGTAAAATTACCACTCCCATAGGACAACAGTTCCTTTGGGACTGAATTCGAGAGTTATCGTTTTGAACTTGATTTCAAGATCGTTCTTCCGAACTTCAAGCCAAATCCATTATCGTTCAACTCTTTCATCGAATCAAGATATTTATTTCTGGCTAACTTTTATTCGAGTGATATTGTATTCAAGTTCAATCCGTTTATTTCAAATCCGAAATCGCTTGTACAATCCTTAAGTTTCCAACAAGTTTCCTTAAACAAGATATTAATTTTCTATTTTTGCGAATCCCAATTCAATATAAACCTTAACATTTATTCTAGACATTTCTCTAATCGTTCAGTCCAACTATCGTACGAGACTTATGAATTCGTTTGGACATTTCTAAATGATCCATACATCACTCAGAATTGAGTCATCCAATCAAATCCTAATCGATTTGTGTCTTCTGACACAAAATATCGTTTGGGCTATTTCCCAAATTCTAAGCATAATTTTTAATATTCGCCTAAGCAATAAATTCGAGAGCGTTTTTATCGGTTGACATTCTAAGTCTGACTTGCCTTATTCCTGAACGATATCCATTCTCGTTTGTAACTTAGCTTGCACCAAAGGGTCTTGGCATGCGATACTCTACACAACTTAGCCGAAAGGCTGTGTGTAAAGCTAACCGTTCGGATAATATTCGATCTCACACTAACAAGTTAGGCAAACATATATAGACAATTTGGTTTGCACATAAGTTACGATTCTAGCACAAGTCTATTCCCAAAGGGACTAGCACAAGTTGGCATAAAAGGCCAATCGCATTATAATTCCATACAAGCAATCACATCATTCACATACACATTTTGCAAGTATTTAGACTCATTGTTGGAATATTTTGTTTGGGACATTGAGAGAGAGTATGCACATAACCCACGAACGAGCTTTTGAAACTGAGAAAATCGAATCGAAGTCCAAAGGCGTATAGCCATGCTCTAATACCAATCTGTCACGCCACGATCTTCCGCAGGCTAATCGTTCGTCCTTGCTAGGCGAGAATTACCGTGCCAGTGCTCCCGCGGGACGATCGTTTTACCCATCTGGGCGTGATGCCGCACGAGCGTGAGTCACGCCGGTGCAAGACCATGGTTCATTGGCTGGCGGTAAGAGGTCTAAGCCACAGAGTTGCATAGATTGTCCGAGTGCAGCGAAATTATAAATGCATAGGCAATTTGGTAACAAGTTCACTTAGTCAACAATAGAGGAAGCAATGAATAAAACAAGTTGAAGTAAAACAAACTCTTTATTGATATTGAATAAGTGTTACAGACGGCACATAGCTGAGATTATAAGTCGCTCAAGCCTCTCTCTCTGAAATAATTAAAGCGTGCCAAGTGGCTACATTTATGGAATAATTGTACAGGCGATATTCAGAAGATGTTCCAATATTATGTCTTGTATATGTGCTTTAGTTCCGAACGCAGCACTCCAAGGCTTCAAAGTAAACTTCACACCTTAGCACACACGAAGGAGGCATCTGTACCGAACGAGGTTCTTCCGTACCCTGCAAATAATCTGGTGGATAATCAGTACACGAATGCACTGGTGGGGAGGCTACTCGTCTGCTCGACAAATCCAAACACGTAATATAGGTTCCATGCACCAACTATTCTGTTGTCTTTCTAGTTGTCTTAGGATCAATTTCATGGCAAAGATTGAATAACCTAACTCGTGTGGCAGTGCGCCGTACGATATAGGAGAAAACACGGCAAGACTTACCAACTTACCATTTGTCCTTCTTTGTCCAAGGCAAAACAAGTTAATTCAAGCACGAGCATATATATTGAATCAGGGCATTAGCATATGCAAACACAAGTGTTTCAGTACGGGACTTCATATCGGGTGCACGAGCATACAGGTCATCCAGAAGTATTACAAAGGATGTCTTTAGTGATTTAGTTTATTGACTTATGATGTAATAACTCGCACGTGGATTGCCTCTAGGCGAGGATGACTTATCTATATGAATAGGAGGGTCACTGGCAGGGCACCAAATTGGACGTTTGTCTCACTAGCGGATTATTTGAAATACTTTAAACAGGGCATTGCAAGCCATCCCGCCGAACAGGTAGAGTTGCCTCTCAATGAGTATGGGGTATCTGAATGGTACGAACGGTAAAATAACATGGGCATTGCACAACGTGCCCATAAATAAGGAGAGAACAACATAGAGTTTGTCTAGACCGGATCGGTCCCAGTGCCCCAAGACCGTCCGCGGAATAGGATGTTGTAATCCCCCTTATGCACAAGTTGTCCGTGACCATGCGAGTCTTGGATTTTAAGTTCAGAGGATAACTCAATTTTGTTCAGGACAAGTATGCTCCATGAGCTATGATTTGCATTGCTTTACATAACATGATTCTTGTTCAGTATTTACTTGACTTAAAGCAATCTAAGGCAATACGAGCATTAGACAATCATATAGCATGATCTGTCTTGGATAATCTCCCTGAGCCGTTAGATTGAGTATAAGACGAGTATCAATTTTCTCTGAGGCATTGTTATCTTGCTTAGCAGTCCATTGTTGCAGTCCCCTAGTTCGGGAAATGCCTTGGAGACCTAACGGTCCCACATACTTTCAATGTTCATATGCTTGGCTCCAAACGACTATTAGATAGTCTTTCGGTGGTTTGGATGAAAACAAGGCAAGATAACATTCACTTGATTTGGCATGCATTTATAAGACAAGCATTGAATCGAGGCAATATACAAGAGGCAAGCATGCATTTATATAAACATAAGCATTCATGTTGGCTCAGGCCCGAAGGTAAGCGGAGGAGTAAAATCATAAAGGAACTTACTGAGCGACATTTATCTAGGGTCGTGCAATATAACAAGTGAACAGTGCACTAAAAAGAGCATATACATATCATTTCTACTCGAGGCATAGCGGGGCTAGTTGCACAAGGCAAAAGTAGCATACGAGGGTCTGAATATAAGCAATATTTTATTTCCATGTTCTAACATAAGCAATGCAAGTTGGAAATATTCCCTTAGCTAGGTGCATTGTATTTTTATTAGCATACAGGGAGTGATTCACCTAGCGACTAGCATATATCGTTCTATATTTTAAGTGTGCTGGCAAAGCAAATACGAGTTCATCGTAGCCACCCACCTTAGCGATGATTAGCCTCGGTTGAGCGATACTCCGAGCGAGCCTCTGAAACCCTACGCTAAACTCCTGAAGGGACAAGTCTGGATATCCTTTGCCCCAAACGAGTATTCTTGCCTGAGCAAAAGCGGGTCAGAATATTGTACTTTTGTCGTTTGAATCGGCGGTCCGCTTGAGCGAAACAGGGTGTTACAATGGGTGTGTAGGTAGTGAGATACGCTTTGGTTCAGGGCCAAGGTATCCAAGTTGCATTTAGTTAGCTTAGCTATTATATGTATTATCTTGTATATGTATATAAATTACTATTTTCATATATATAACTTGTATTTAGTCCTCACAGGGGGAGAGATGGACGGGGCAGTGGACGCCGCACTTTTTGTCTCAGATTCTTGCCGGGAGTAGCGTCGCCTCCTCCTCGGATTTAGAGAGAATAATACCCCCAACATAGGAGGCTATGTCATCTTGACGAGGGTGGCCACCCCCAGGGACATCAGAGTCTGTTCCTTGGAAATCCTCGCCTTTTCGGAACGTCGGGTTATTATACAGGTCTAGGGGATTACTACCCCTAGCTTATGCAACCCCCGGGGGTCCTGAAGAAGAACTACCCCAAGCGGCTGATAGCTTTTTCTTTGAACGGATACCTTGGAAAATACCTTTCGAAGGTCCCGCTGGTAGTCGCCTTCTCGATGCGTTGGTTGAGAATGACGGACTGGAGGTGATGGGATTCCTTTCTCGCATGGTGGAAGGGTCCTTCTGAGTAGAGTAACATAAGGCGAATGGTAGCTCCTCCTTCTATGGTGTTTGCACCCAATTTTTGGGTTGTTGCCGGCTAGGTACCTTCAGATACGGTTGTTAGAATACCGACTGCCTGTTTATTGGTACCATTGCTTTAGCACAGCAGCAGTTGATGATGATGTTGGCACATGGGTATCCTGGAGGGAAAACCTCACATACCGTTATTGCTTCCCTCGTTTTGTGCTTATGGTTGATCACGCTGCTCAAATCAAGTGAGGGTTGATCTATCGTTATACCCTTATTATGAGCCCGGGTAGACCGAGCACATAGGTGTATAGGTATTGCTTTTGCTCCCTGATCGAGGGTTTGTACAAGAATTTTTCTTAGATCGTCAGTGGAAGACATTTGAAATGGACCCTGCCCATTTGTCGCTGTGGGCTGGACGCATGGGGCGGGCTTATATAACTTTCCATCAGGGGACCATATAATGGCTAGCGGTGCCAACTAACGGTCAGCCAAATGGACAGTTGCTTGAGCTTGACGAGCTCACACTTTTCTAGACTTCTTTGACTTAGAACGCACAGGTGCATAGTACGAAGAGTCCTAGTTTTGAATTTCCTCGAAGGGCACATGGGAGCACGACCAGACGAGATTATGTCAAAGGCAAAGCTTCTCGGGGTGTTAGAGATGCTTACGGTTGAGCTGAAAGTCGCATACTGCTTTCTTGTCTGCATCCTTCGTTGTGGCCGCATGGGTTGTGCATCAATCCTGAAACCCTTGGCATCGTATTATTTTTCTCTACCAGAGTTCAGGTGCTGAGCATTCTCCTTTTTAGGCTAGGAGGCCGCATGAGCGGGGACAACCAGAGTGGACGCATATTGTGCATATTCAGTATCAAAGAGAGAGACAGGGAGCGCATACTCCGCAGTTGGGTGAGGCGCATCGACATTTGCTACCCACGTCCTGCGGGTCTTCTGGTGCTGAGCACCCTTCTTGTTGGAAAAGGTTGTCGCATAAGAAGTGGACGCATGATGTGTGGTCCCTGTGGCAGAGAAAGACAAGTATGGCATGCTCCGCAGTTAGGTGAGGCACATCGACCTTTGCAACTCACGTCCTACGGGGCTTCTTAGGCTTTTCTAGCCTTGGAGAAGGACTAGCGCTTCCCTCCGAGAGCATCTCCCCGAAAGCCTGTTGGTCGAAGTGGACCACCTGCATTCTTTAAGTTGATCCGAGCTTGTCTGCGTCATATTATGTTACAACTTTCTCATCAAAGGATAAAGCGGTCCCCGGCAGAGTTGCCATCTTGTTCGCCATTAAATGAGTTCTTGCAACCTTTGTATTTAAGGAACAAAAAAGAACTACAAAGAATCCTAAACAAAATTATCTAAGTACAATATTTTGATCTGGGGTGTAACGATGGACAAAGAGAGTTATGGTTGCTCCTTTACTCCGTTGACGATCCGATGTAGGGTGAGAAAGCTTATGTTCTCTCTTTGCTCATCTCGGTATACTCTCTTTCTGTATTGGGCGACCCCTGTCTCTCTGTCTTTTCTCTGTCTATCCATCTCCCGTCTGGGGCATGCCACCCGGGTATATATAGTTCATCCTTGGGCACGATATGTTAGGCCGTATGGATGCTAGAGGGTGCCATGTGTGACCGTGAATGGGTCAAGCTGTCACGTGGGCGCTTGTTAGGATCTTCTGTTGCTGAAGATCTGGGTGGTTCTCGTCCTTTGTGGGCATGACTTGATTAGCTTGACACATAATCCACACTTGGTTGGAGAGAGTCACTCTTATCGTAATAGCTAGATTTGGTCTTCATGGAGTCTGAAACACATCTGTACAGAGATGCATGGGATGCATGGAGTCTGGGATGCATGAAACCAAAGATGCATGGACCGCATGGAGCCAGGGATGCATGGGGCCAGAGATGCATAAGACGTATGGAGTTTGGGACACATAAGGCCAGAGATGTATGGAACGCATGGAGTCAGGGACACATGAGGCCAGAGACGCATGGAGCCTCATGGAGTCTAGGATGCATGTAGCCAGAGACGCATGGGAATACATGGAGCCTGGGACGCATGGGGCCAGAGACACATGGGACCACATGGAACTGGGACTCATGGGGCTAGTTGTGCTTTACACGTGGCACTGCACATCCATCGAGAGTAAAGTTCTGTGTTAACGTAAAACTTTTGTCATTTAGTGTGTTCACGTGGTTCTGTGTTGACGTAAAACTTCTATCATTTAGTATGTTTACGTATTTTGAGGCATTCAAAAAATCCTTTTTGTCAGGATTCTATGTTAGGGACAATCATGTTGCTAGGATGACATGTCAGGTCCATCTGCGACCAAAGCTGCTTCAGCTGATTGGGATGCATAGATGTCACCTTATTGGGTCGTAGGGTAATTCTGCGACCCAATCTCTTCAGAGCTTTACTTTGGGGTGCATGATTGTTGGGCTCATTAATGTATATTTTTTACGCTTCTACAGTTAGTAATTGGATATGTGATAACCCTATTTAGTTAATTATAGCAAGCCATAAGCATATTTGGCCGTTATATGAATGTTTGTCTATTCATCTAGCTCACCCTTTGTACTCTATATTCTTTCAACACGTGGTTAGAGTACAAAGTTTTACTCGGGTGAAGGTCTACAACCCCGGTCCTTGTTTGGTTTAAGAGTTGCAGTCCTGATCCAGATTACTTCATATGCCCTCTTGTCGCTCGTTGCCTTATCTTTCTTTATAATTAGTTTGTTATCAGTGCACCAATCCTTATAGTTATTTTATCGAGACAAGTATATTGGTACCGTATAAAGCTTGACCAATATTTATTTAGTTATTTGCTTGTCTCTTATTTTTGTTGAATGTGGTTTTGGTTAACACCTTGAGCTCCTTTGTGGTACTTGTTGCTTGGGGTTCTAACCCCACTGATTTTGCTTGGCCAGCTTTGTCCGAAGAGAACCAGGATCCTCTGTACTTCCCGTAAGATGGCTCGCACTTGTAGTACTGCGGTCGAAGTTCGCGAGTGGGTTTTCTTCTTCCACCCCTCGTTTTGATTTCTCGATTTGTGGTATTAGCTTGGGGGCAGAGTTAGCTCCTTATACTTTTGAGACTACGGTCAACATGATATATATATATTAGACCATGGCTGGTATATTTTATCATGTATAAATATGCGCTGCTAGTCCAATATTTTGTATTCACTAGCTTCATGATCATATGTTGTATGTATTTTGGGATGCCTCTTTACACTAATGTATGATATACTCTAGAAATTATTATTGATGGATTGAGATACTAGGATTTGTCGGCCTTAGGACTGACTTCATAGTGTGCTAGAGTCCACCCATTTATCTTCTTGACAATCTTAGCACATTGCGGCTTACTTTGGTATTCTACAAGGTGTGGCTGGCCATGTCAGTCCTCGTATTTATCCTGTATTCTGGGAGCGGGGCGTGACAATGTATATTACCTAGTATTATTAGCTAGTATAAGATACATATAAATATAGGTATATATGGTATCCTAATACCTAGTATAGCTAATAACCTCAAGATATCAACCAGGAAATCTAGCTATAGGCTAGTACAACCTAGAATTGACTCATTTGACCAAGATTTACTAGTTTGACTATTTTGGCCAAGTTTGACCTAGAGATGGCTTGAAGACCTAGAATTTAACTAGTTTGACTTATTTATAATTTTAAAATATTGTGTTGATATGATATTTCGTATTTAGGTCTTTGAGGCACTGTTACGGATACTGTTGATACTTCACCCCGGATTTCAGGTGAGTACATTCTCTGACAGTTTCCTATTTATGATATCTTCTATGTTTCTTGTATATAGTGTAGATATCCTTGATTTCTTGACACATGGTTACATAGATTGGTATTTTCGGATTCCATCATGAGATGTTATTCTTTGTGTATGTTGGTATATCTTGTGCAAGCCTTGTTGTTCTTGTACTTGTATAGACGCCGATTCTTGAGAAGACTTGCTACATTCTCATAGAATCCTATGTCGTAGCATGCCATGGTTGGATCCACTATACTAGTCATGGGCAGGGAGTGTTAGTGTAGATATATGATCATACCCTCCTTGCACATGTCTTGTTCTTGAATATTGCAATTATACACCACACGTATAATTAACCAGGCCATAATTCTTGATTCAAGTTCCCAAGCCGATCATATGTTGAAGCTAGTACCTACTCACTTAGCTAGTTGTATTTCTTGACTCTTGTATATGATGCTCATTACTCTTGTATTTATTTACAATATTTTATATCTTGTATATTTCTTGCTTTGCTCTATTCATCTTGTACCTCTCTCTATTTATTGTTATATAATCTTTATCATTTATTGGAACTGCTGTTAGAGTTTTGTGCTTCGTCCCAATCTTGATTGGATATATTTTTTAGATGATGATGTCGAGGATTGGTATCCTACACAGTATGGGCCTCGGGATATGGTAGGAGTAGAGTTGGAGGCTTTGGCTCAGGAGGAACTAGTACCAGTCGAGGAAGATGACATATTAGCTGTAACACAGTAGTTAGTTGACTTCTTTTGTACTTGACTTTCTCTAGCTTGGAGATTAGTTATGTTATCACATTTTTGAGACTTGTATTGATGATGATAGCTCTTAGACTTTTATGTGATGTATCTTGACTCTTATTCTGATTCTCTTATATCATATCGTGCGTTGATTCTTCCTTATAGATTTATGATTGAGTATTCATATTCATATTAATATTGAGATGGCATTATATCTTGTTGATTATTATTGCTAGATAGAATTGTCAACTTAAATAATATTTTACCGCCGATGCTGCGGCGTAGGCTGAAAGTACCCACAACCCATGTCCGATTATTCAGGAACAGGTTGTGACAGTTGGGGATGACCTTCTCCACAGATGGGAAGGTTGTGGCATAATTCGATATCGCACTGATGGAAATCACACAAAAAATATTGGTCAAGTTCGACCAATAAGGTTTCGAAGACATGCTCACAGAGGGGCATTCAAGCCCTTCACTGATTGCGAAGCTGAGGAAAACTAAACTCGTAGGACTTGGCTACCACTTTCCAAATTCAAGAGCAAGGGACTTGTTTGTTGTTTGAAAGTGTAAGAAAGTATGAAATTGACTCTTTATCTAGTGAAAGTAAAATGCGTATATTCTTAAGTTTTATGCTAGTTCTTGTTTGCTGAAAGTGAGTTTCAATCTTTGAATATGTGATATTTTATAACTTGGAAGTGGTCAAATTCACGCTTCTAATGTTTGGATGTCTATAAAAGTAGGTAAAATAGAAAATATATTATAAGAATAAAAATAAATTACTTAGCTAACAAACTTAATATTTATTTATTAATACTATTATTTAACTTTTTGTAGTTTAAATATTAATAATTAATATCATAAAAAATTAATTAATTTATTGATTTACTTTTATTAATAACTATTATTGATAACCTTAATTAAAATTCTCTAATATATATATATTAATAAATATTTTATTATCTAATTCAGATTTACGTTAACGAAATGTTCCAAATTTTTGGGGGATCTGTGTCATGCCCCGATCTCCCTCAAGCTAATCGGCCGTCCCCGCTGGGTACGAATTACCACACTAGCGCTTCCACGGGATGATCGATTTAACCCATCCGGGCGCGATGCCGCATGGACGTGAACCGCGCTCATGCAAGGCCATAGTTCATTGGCTGGCGGTAAGAGATCTAAGCTACAGAGTCACACAGATTGTCCGAGTGCAGCGGAATGTATAAACGCATAAGTGAATGGTAACAAGTTCACTGAGTCAACAGTAGCGGAAGCAAAGATTGAGTATACAAGTATAGAAGTAAAGCAACTCTTTTATTCATAGTGAAACAAGTGTTACAGGCGGTGTATATCTGAGATAACAAGTCGCTCAAGCACTCTCTCTAAAACATAAAAGCGTGCCAAGTGGCTACATTTGTGGAATGATTGAATAGGCGATGTTCCAACATTGTGTCTAGTATATGTGCATCAGTTACGGATGCAGCGATCCAACGCTTCAGAGTTGAACTCCGCCTTAGCACGCACGAAGGAGGCATCCGCACCGAACTAGGTTCTCCCGTACCCTGCAAACAACCTGGTGGATTATTAGTACACGAATGCATTGGTGGGGAGGCTACTCGCCCGCTCGACAAATCCAAACACCTAATATAGGTTCCGTGCACCAACTACTTTGTTGTCTTTCTAGTTGTGCCTTAGGATCATTTTTATGGCATATATGAAAGGCCTAACTCGTGTGGCAGTGCGTCGTACGATATTTAAGAAAACACGGTGAGACTTACCAACTTACCAATTCTTCTTTCCTGTCCAAGTACAAACCAAGTTAATTCCAACATAAGCATTCATGAACAATCAGGAGCAATAACATATCCAAAACAAGTATGCTATGAGCGAGTTCTAAATCAGGTGCCCAAGTTCTTCTTTTAAACTATAGAACACACGTATAGTTATTACTCAGATGCAGGAATGATCCACAGATTTACAATAATGCATTGACTCGCACGCGGAATATCGCTAAGCGAGTATGATCATATGAATGCACAAGGGTCACTGGCGTAGCCATTTATGGACATAGTCGCAATAAGACGGTGGTCCCTGTAGAAGCATGAAAAATATGCTGGATAGCTCTACGCAGCATATTGATACAAAGCAGCGTAAACAGAGTAATTCAGAGCCTTCAACGTACAAACAGAGCTTCTCCGCCAAAGCACAGCGTAAAATATAGGCTCAAGGACCATCCACGTAGGGCAGTATGTCCAGGCTGCTTCAGCGTAAACAGGGTACTTCATCGCCTTTATGGCGTAAAACTCATCCTCTTTCAATGCAGCATTGAAGTGTACGAGGGACTCTTCGTATTCTCATAAGTGAACCTGTCAGATCCTGCAATGAACCTGACGTCTCGACTTCTGACAAAGGGATACTGCTCGACTACCCAGGCGACGGCTATAATAATGGCGTGGCACTGCAACCCAGGCTGTCATTTACTGCCATTTCCCTTGCGTAAAACCGCTTTTACGTACACAGAGGAATACGCTGCCTAGTTTTACACAGGCAGATGAGAGCTCCTTACACTCCGCGGAAGACAAACCGCCTGCCACGTCAAAAGCTGTACTCCGTACGGGACTCGAGGTGCGTCTCTGCATTTAATGTACAGGGTGGTGACAGGCCCTCAAGGCACGTCTCTGAAATTAATGTGCCAAATACTGACAGATGCCTGAGGCACGTCTCTGCGTTTGATACACAGAAGGGTGGCAGACCTTCAAAACATGCCTCTGCATTAAATGCGCAGGATGATGGCGGATCTCCACATTTAATGCAAGAGATTTGATTAAATGTCACCGAACCGTCATTTAGTGACATCCCCTTTGCGAAAGCTGCTCCTACGCATACAAGGGAATACGCTGCCTAATTTTACATAGGCAGATGAGAGCTTCTTACACTCCGCAGAAGAAGAACAGACTGCCACGACAGCGGTTACTCTTCGCACAGGATTCAAGGTGCGTATCTGCATTTAATGCTCAGAATGATGGCAAATCTTAAAGACAAGCATCTGCATTTAATGCACAGGATGGGGGCAGATCTCTGCATTTAATGCAAGAGATCTGATTATCTTCAAGAGCCATAATTCTGGCTGAGACGTCCACATCATCACTCTGGCACGTTACGCAGCGGCTTCTACGCCTATTCAGCTTCGGTGCCTGCTCGGCTTCTACGCCCATTCGACCTTCTGTGCCTACTGGGCTTCTACGCCTACTCGGCCTCTATGACCACTCGGCTTCTACGCCCACTCGGCCTCTATGACCACTCGGCTTCTACGCCTATTCGGCTTCTATGCCGGTTTGATAACTATTTGGCTTATATGCCATGGTGACAGACATTGGCTTCTATGCCAACCTCTTCTACACGAGGGATACCTACCTACGTGGCTTCTACGCCGTGATCTTCGTAGCAGTTATACGCATTTTGTCCCTTAGTTGGACCCGTGTCACACGTTCATTCAAAAGATCATCTATACGCAGGCATTGGTTATTTTAACCGTTGTGTAAAAGGGTGATATACTTTCACTACTCAGTTTTTACACCGATTGAGTGGTCACTGTCACTAAAACTCTATAAATAGAGACCTCTATCAACAGAGGAAAATATTGACAAATTGGAGGATCGAAGAAGTTAGGTCTGAAAAGTGATCAAGAGATCCAGTACCAGATCCAACGGTCAAGAGAGAGAGAGAGAGGAGAATCCAGAGCTCAGGCAAAGAGAAGGGATCAACGACTTTGGCATCGGGCATCCACCCTCTTTAGCAACCTTCAAAGCTGCTACCTGTCTTCCACGGCACTTCTTCAATATCGTGTGGTCCAAGGGCTAAAGTGATCGACTGCAGATCAGACACCTATAGCAATATTTACCCAGATTAAATAAATTGTACTTAGACATCCTCGTGTAGGATCAAATTTGTACAATCTTGTTTCTAAACATAAAAGAAGGGCGGGTCTTCGTACAAGACCTCGTTTTCCGTATTCATCAAATCTTTTCTCGTTTATTATCCAAAACAGTCCCGATGCCCCGGCAACCCGACCGAACTTATCCATGCTAGGAACAAACTAGCGCGACTATCGAATCTTTTCCTTAGGGCGGATCGGTCCCGGTGCCCCGGTGCCCCGGACTGAGGAGATCAAGTTCGTGCACAAGCGTCCGTGACTGAATGAATGAGTTCTTTGTTGTTCTATCATTGTTCTGAGTAAACAGCAATGGTTGTAGGCACAGGTCATGATCCTTGCTACAAACCATCCCAGGCCGTTCGGATTATTTGATATGAATTTCACCCAAGTTGATACACAAATCCATAATTATGTTCAGGTGCAACTTAACATGATGCGGTCCCCTGGTTCGGGGATTGCCTTTGGTGACCTAACGGTCCCGGATACTAGCAGGTTCATTTTACATATAAGGACTATTTAATAGTCTTTTGGCTAACAAGATGCATGCACGGTATACACTAGTGTTTTGCTTGATTATGGCAAGATTCCATATAACAAGCATCGCAACGAGGCAACAAGTACAGTTCATGTACAAGCGGCTAGCATGCAATTATATAACATAAGCAATCACGTTCCAGCTCGGGCCCGAAGGTAGGCCTAGAAGTAAAACCGTAAAAGAATTTATCGAATGACACGATCTAGGGTCGTGCAGTACAATGAGTAAACAGAGTGTACTTGAATCATCCTACTCGAGGCATAGCGGGATCGAGGCAACAATATCAGTTAACATATCAAGCAGACAAGCATGCATTTTTTTTAGAACTTAAAAATCCATTTAACTCGGGCCCAAAGGTAAGCCGAGGAGTAAAATCGTTAAGGAACTATCCCAACGACATGATCTAGAGTTGTGCAGTAGAAATGGGTGAACAGTGCACTAAGAAGAGCATATATACATATCGATCTATTGAGGCATAGCAGAGTTCAGTTGCCCAAGGCAACGGTAGCATGCGAGGGTCTGTACATAAGCAATTGTTTCATTTCCATGTTCTATCATAAGCAATACAAATTTGGTATTATTCCCTTAGTTAGGTGCGTTGTATTCTTATTAGCATGCAGGGGGTGATTCACCTAGCGACTAGCATGTATCATTTCGTAATTTATGTGTGCTGGCTAAGCAAAGACAAGTTCACCGTAGCCACCCACCTGAGAGATGATTCGCCTCGGTCGAGTGATACTCCGAGCGAGCCTCTGAAATCCTAAGCCGGTTCTCAGGAAGGGCCAAGTCTGGATAATCCTTTGCCTCAATGAGTCGCCTCACTGAGCAAGGCAGGTCGGGACGTTGCACTTTTGCCGTTTGAATCGGCAGTCCGCTTGAGCGGAATGGGGTGTTACATCATACACCACTCAGAAAAAGTCTCGTCCTCAAACTTTCTGAGGGCAAGCCGTTCTATCAAATTTATTCCAAGCGTAGTTACCGGTACCCCTAGATCCATTGGACACCATCACCTACTCTTTCCTTACACCGTGTTGCATGTTTTCTGAGTCGGTCTCATTTGTGCCTTAGCACGGGACAAATTGCTTAACACGGGAGTATGATACAATCCCTCGGGAATGATGATCTAAGGCTGAGGCAAACTTATTCTCAACTCTTATCAATTCACTGCATTTTCGATTCATCTTATTGTAAAACCCCTAATCCTAAAAAATTATATTACCCTTTTTAGTTAATTATTAATTTAATTATAGTAATTATGTGCTAATTAGGAGAAATAGATTTTATTTAAATTTTATTTTAGGTGTTCGTGCACTTAGGGGATTTATGGGGCCATTATGTAAACCCCCTCGATTTATTCTGTAGATAGTTAGAGTGGATTTGGAAAATTTTGGTTTTTGGTAGCAGATTTTGAGGTTTAGAGTGGAGATAATTTTTATCTGGTATTTAATTTATTTATTTAAAACCCTTGGCGCGCCCTGTCATTCCTAATTTAATCGGAGCCCAATATCAGCCCATAAATTCCATCGGGCTATTGTACTTTCGACTTGACTCGCCAAATTAGGCACTGGTTTTTTTCGTCTTTTAAAATCAGTTTTTTGTGTGCTCTAAATTAATTGCGCAATATTCCGAAAATCGTAACCCATATTTAATTCCGTGTCGGACACCTGTATCGTTATCCAAAATTTTGAGATACCAACTTAACCCGTTGAGCCGGACCAACTAAAGGGTCCAAGACTGACTCCAAGTCCCCACCATTTTTGGCCTTTGCGTCATTTCCGGATTTTGACCCCAAGTGTCCCCATTTAATTTAAATTCGCGGGACACATTATTTCTATTTAAATCGGGGATACCAACTTTGTAAATCCTATTTTTAATCCTAAGTTAATCCCAATGCTCATTTAATTAAACTCGTGCCTAACGTATAATACCCCCTCACCATGAAAATTACCAAACACAATTTTCTCCATAATTTTTTGCATCATTTTATGTGTTCACGCAATTTCCCGAATTTAGGGGGGCTAAGTTGCAATTTAGGAATTTTAGGTGCCCTCACCCCATTGGCCAAAACCACATGGAGTGATCACCAAATTTGGGACCGGATTAAACTTCCCCTCATCAATTTTTTTCATGAAGGAATGAACCTTCTCATGAGTAATCTTGACCCTCTATTTTGAATGCCATCTTCTCCACCCTCCATCCTTTCACCACTCCCTATAAAACCATCACCCTCACCCTCACAACCCCCAAAGCAGGCCCTAATCCCTAGGTGTGGAAACCCCCCCTATCTCTCCTCTATATTGGAAACCAAGCCACCTCTCTCCATACTTCTCCATATTTATATTTCCTTCCTCTCCTTACATTCTTCTTCTTCTTCACCCTCTCTTCTTCTTCCTGAGAAGTCCCCCGTTCGGCGACTGACTTCCCTCCGGCCAGGCGGCTCTGGCACCGCACCCCCGCGGATCTCCGGCGCAGTCCCCTTGTCGAGACACTCCGACAGACCCCGCAACCACGGCGAGCTCCTCCTCCCTCGACTCCTCTGTACAGTCCTCCTCCCTCGACTCCTTTGTACAGTCCTCCTCCCTCGACTCCTTTGTACAGTCCTCCTCCCTCGCTCCGGCCTGCGTCTCCCCCGACCATCGGCGGTGCAGCTGTCCCCCGCGGTTGGCCCCCCCCGACCGGCTGTGCAGTGCCCTACGTCGACCGGCCCGTGCTTTCTCCCCCGCCTACTGCTACGCCCGCCCACTGCAGACTGATCCGGCCGCCTCGACTCGATGGTGCAGCGGACTACTCTGGCAGTGCAGCCATGACTCGACTGTACGACAGACTCGATCCGGCTAGCCGGCCACCATTCCATGGTGAGCCCCCTCGACCGGCCAGTTCGAGCACCCCACTCCGGCCGGCCCGGTCTGTGCAACAAACCCCCGAGCTCCGGCGAGCTCCTCCCCTTGACCAGAGCAGCAACGGAGATCAGCCTCTTCCGACGTTGAGTGCAAGCCATGGCGATCGTTCCTCTACCGATGATCCCTCCTCCGGCCAACAACCACCACCCCGCCACCAAGGTGAACATCCTCCTTCCCTGGTGTAGTCATATTGTGTTTTTGCATATAGTAGAGTTCATGTTTGAATATTGGGTTTAGAGTTTAAAATGATAGGGGAAGTCTTGGGGTTTAATACATGTAATAAAATGCAAGAATGGTTGTAAATGACATAAAACTATTTAAGGGTTTGCTATACATTGAGATTTCAGGATTTTGGGATACAAGAGTTTAAGGTTTATTATATCCCAATATGTGCGAAATGGTTAAATGTTAAGTAGAGATTTTAGGATTATTACATGAAAATGACGATATGCGAATGCAATAAAATTTTATGGGTTGTTGTGACGAAATATCTACTTTGATGGTTGAAATGATAAATATAATGAGATTAGGGTTAAAAAGCCCTACGAGACTTAGGGAGTTATTTATTTATTAAATGCAATTGGTTATCGTAGAATGAGCGGATTTAGATTGTTATGGAATGATGCTGAGGATATTAAAACATTAATTGTCATTAAGGAGCTGGTTAATTATTATAAAAATTATAGGGTGATATCAACCCATTGATTGATACGGGAAGCTTAGTAAATAATAATTGTTTATTTCGAGGATGACATATATAAACGTGCATGATAACGTCTGTAAACACCGGGGTGAGATTGAAGAATGATCATGGCTTGAACTACTTAAACCCGTGGTGAGATATAAGATTGAGGAATGGTATGATGATATTGTATAGGTGATTGATCGGATTTGACGTAACGTACCTTAGGCAACCTTGGTCAACCTTCTAGCTTAGTGTCTTGTAACTTATAACTGAGGTTGAATGTATGTTTAGACGTGTATCACATCTTACTTTAGTCTCGTGTTAGTTTTTGATTGAGATTGTACCTCTCCTCTAGGTACTACGGGACCTGCGAACTCGGGCGTTGTACCGGATCTCCATCATCAGCAGCCGCACGCAGGTAAGTGTACCTTGCCACCCTGTATTTTAGATTTCAGATACTTGTTGTTCTTTATGTACATTGTGCACGTATTTATGTTGACGTTCGATACTTCGCGTCCGGTTCACAACCGGGTGAAGACGTATGTCGTAGCGTCTTAGAAAGATTGTTGGATGTTTCATAGCATCTCGATATGCGTACCTGAGTATATCGATACCCCAGGATACACTCATACACTGTGATCGTGCCAGATTCCTATATCCTGATACTGACATCATGACCAGAGACTGGGACGACCTTAGGGTCGTGTCTGTTGAGTTATCTTCCGTGTGTCGAGACTGTTAGATAGAGGTTCAGGTTCAGCGCATAATCGTTGACCGCTTGGGAAGGGGAATACAGTTACTAGACGTTTGGGCTACTATGCACGCGCTTATATATGTATATATAGTGATCCTGTATTCTAGAGTAGTGTATCACCCGTGTGTCTCTGTGCTCGGAGCTGCGGTACACCCCGTGTGTCTCTGTGTTCGGAGCTACGGTTTTATTTTGGACAGCCCACGCGTCGAACATTGTCTTTAAACTGTGTCACACTAGTCGGTTATGATAGAGTACCCTATCGTGCACTTGTACTTTTTGTTTACTTGGCATGTTGTATTTCTGTACCTTGTTACGTCCCTCTGAGGACCTGGTTCCCTGCCAGTTTTGCAGCCTAGATGATTACGGAGCATTTGGAGTTGCTGTTGGAGTTGCATGTCTTGCGGGCATGGTACCAGGTACTCACATTATATCTACTGGCATTATGGTTATTTTACATTGTTTATTTCATCTACTGTTGTAGACTAGTTTTTATAGACACATACTTCTTCTCGAGTCTATTCGAGTTAGTGTGTTATTGGGCGGCCGACTCTAGCACATATAGCTCTTTCTTGTATACTGTTGTATATTGTGGATTGAGACATAGAGGTTTACATTTGTGGAATATCTAGATAGTGTCCTTTATATTTTACAGCTTATACGTATTCGAGTCAGACCCGAGTCTGGTCAAATGTGTAGCTGGCGTGTCACGTATTCCTGGTCCTACGTATTTTGGGGCTAGGGCGTGACATATTTTTGTGGTGGCCCATGCAGGTCAGATTTGAATCGTCTTGGTCACCTGACTGTGCCAAACGAGCCTGCAAATTAGGAATAGATGTTATGATTGTTGAGTAGGATCTCAATCCATAATCGATTTTAAAACTCTTTGTATGTGATTATCGCCCTTGGACTCCCACTTTGCATTCGTTCAATCTCCGTCAATATCGCTATCCTTGTTTCTCGTCCCCTATTGTGCGGGAAGACGAATGCTTGTGACTGATGACTTCCCTCCAGAAGAAGATCGAAGACCAGACGACAGGAGACAGAATTCATATACCTTTCTCGGAAAAGAGTGTTACATTATCAGGACAGTTTGATGGGTTCTTTGGATTCTAGAACTAGTGTGGAAGGCTGGCAAGAGAGTTGGACCTAGTAGTACCCTACCCGTACTTGGGGTAGCAGTGATCTTGGAAGTACTAAGAGCTGAAAGGATTGTTGATCATGACTTAGAATAATTTACGGAAATGCATAGCCTGATGTTGGAAACTAGTAGTTGTATATGATAGCAATGCTAAGAACGATGATTATGAGCTAGAGGAGATGAAAATTTTAGGATCTCACTTGGGAGATAATAATCGAATTCCAGGAAATCCTAGTATGTGCTTGAGTGATACCATTATTGTACTATGCGACTTGGAGGGATAAATAACGAAAAGAAGAAACTCGAGGAATAAAAAATTTTGGAAAAATTTGAGGAGAAGAGAAATTATACTTAAGGCAGGGGAGATTTTTTTTTTTGAAGGATTAGTATGGTAAACAGAACAAGAGGATTCATTTTGAGGTTAAGTCTGGACGATGACACCATCCTAGCATGAGTTGATTGAGCCAATACCACGCGACACTAGATTGTCGACGCAGATGCATTTATATTTTCAGGCCACCAGGTTACCCTGAGTTGAGTTCAGGGAGCCCAGGAGTATGGTGCCCATCTACCTTAGGGGTATACCAGATTAAACTTCCCCTCATCAATTTTTTTTCATGAAGGAATGAACCTTCTCATGAGTAATCTTGACCCTCTATTTTGAATGTCATCATCTCCACCCTCCATACTTTCACCACTCCCTATAAAACCATCACCCTCACCCTCACAACCCCCAAAGCAGGCCCTAATCCCTAGGTGTGGAAACCCCCCCTCTCTCTCTCCTCTATATTGGAAACCAAGCCACCTCTCTCCATACTTCTCCATATTTATATTTCCTTCCTCTCCTTACATTCTTCTTCTTCTTCACCCTCTCTTCTTCTTCCTGAGAAGTCCCCCGTTCGGCGGCTGACTTCCCTCCGGCCAGGCGGCTCCGGCACCGCACCCCCGCGGATCTCCGGCGTTGTCCCCTTGTCGAGACACCCCGATAGACCCTGCAGCCACGGCGAGCTCCTCCTCCCTCGACTCCTCTGTACAGTCCTCCTCCCTCGACTCCTCTGTACAGTCCTCCTTCCTCGCTCCGGCCTGCGTCTCCCCAGACCACCGGCGGTGCAGCTGTCCCCGCGGCTGGCCCCCCCGACCGGCGGTGCAGTGCCCAACGTCGACCGGCCCGTGCTTTCTCCCCCGCCTACTACTATGCCCGCCCACTGCAGACTGATCCGGCCGCCTCGACTCGACGGTGCAGCGGACTACTCCGGCAGTGCAGCCTCGACTCGGCTGTACGGCAGACTCGATCCGGCTGGCCGGCCACCATTCCACGGCGAGCCCCCTCGACCGGCCAGTTCGAGCACCCTACTCCGGCCGGCCCGGCCTGTGCAACAAACCCCCGAGCTCCGGCGAGCTCCTCCCCTTGACCAGAGCCGCAACGGAGATCAGCCTCTTCCGATGTTGAGTGCGAGCCATGGCGATCATTCCTCTGCCGATGATCCCTCCTCCGGCCAGCAACCACCACCCCGCCGCCAAGGTGAACATCCCCCTTCCCTAGTGTAGTCATATTGTGTTTTTGCATATAGTAGAGTTCATGTTTGAATATTGGGTTTAGAGTTTAAAATGCTAGGGAAAGTCTTGGGGTTTAATACATGTAATAAAATGCAAGAATGGTTGTAAATGACATAAAACTATTTAAGGGTTTGCTATACATTGAGATTTCAGGATTTTAGGATACAAGAGTTTAAGGTTTATTATATCCCAATATGTGCGAAATGGTTAAATGTTAAGTAGAGATTTTAGGATTATTACATGAAATTGACGATATGCGAATGCAATAAAATTTTATGGGTTATTGTGACGAAATATCTACTTTAATGGTTGAAATGATAAATATAATGAGATTAGGGTTAAAAAGTCCTACGAGACTTAGGGAGTTATTTATTTATTAAATGCAATTGGTTATCGTAGAATGAGCGGATTTAGATTGTTATGGAATGATGCTGAGGATATTAAAACATTAATTGTCATTAAGGAGCTGGTTAATTATTATAAAAATTATAGGGTGATATCAACCCATTGATTGATACGGGAAGCTTAGTAAATAATAATTGTTTATTTCGAGGATGTCATATATAAACGTGCATGATAACGTCTGTAAACACCGGGGTGAGATTGAAGAATGATCATGGCTTAAACTACTTAAACCCGTGGTGAGATATAAGATTGAGGAATGGTATGATGATATTGTATAGGTGATTGATCGGATTTGACGTAACGTACCTTAGGCAACCTTGGTCAACCTTCTAGCTTAGTGTCTTGTAACTTATAACTGAGGTTGAATGTATGTTTAGACGTGTATCATATCTTACTTTAGTCTCGTGTTAGTTTTTGATTGAGATTGTACCTCTCCTATAGGTACTACGGGACCTGCGAACTCGGGCATTGTACCAGATCTCCATCATCAGCAGCCGCACGCAGGCAAGTGTACCTTGCCATCCTGTATTTCAGATTTCAGATACTTGTTGTTCTTTATGTACATTGTGCACGTATTTATGTTGACGTTCGATACTTCGTGTCCAGTTCACAACCGGGTGAAGACGTACGTCGTAGCGTCTTAGAAAGATTGTTGGATGTTTCATAGCATCTCGATATGCGTACCTGAGTATATCGATACCCCAGGACACACTCGTACACTGTGATCATGCCAGATTCCTGTATCCTGATACTGACATCATGACCAGAGACTGGGACAACCTTAGGGTCGCGTCTGTTGAGTTATCTTCCGTGTGTCGAGACTGTTAGATAGAGGTTCAGGTTCAGCGCATAATCGTTGACCGCTTGGGAAGGGGAAGACAGTTACTAGACGTTTGGGCTACTATGCACGCGCTTATATATGTATATATAGTGATCCTGTATTCTAGAGTAGTGTATCCCCCGTGTGTCTCTGTGTTCGGAGCTACGGTTTTATTTTGGACAGCCCACACGTCGAACATTGTCTTTAAACTGTGTCACACTATTCGGTTATGATAGAGTACCCTGTCGTGCACTTGTACTTTCTGTTTACTTGGCATGTTGTATTTTTGTACCTTATTACGTCCCTCTGAGGACCTGGTTCCCTGCCAGTTTTGTAACCTAGATGATTACGGAGCATTTGGAGTTACTGTTGGAGTTGCATGTCTTGCGGGCATGGTACCAGGTACTCACATTATATCTACTGGCATTATGGTTATTTTATATTGTTTATTTCATCTACTGTTGTAGCCTAGTTCTTATAGACTCATACTTCTTCTCGAGTCTATTCGAGTTAGTGTGTTATTCGGCGGCCGACTCTAGCACATATAGCTCTTTCTTGTATACTGTTGTACATTATAGATTGAGACATAGAGGTTTATATTTGTGGAATATCTAGATAGTGTCCTTTATATTTTACAGCTTATACGTATTCGATTCAGACCCGAGTCTGGTCGAATGCGTAGCTGGCGTGTCACGTATTCCTGGTCCTACGTATTTTGGGACTGGGGCGTGACACATTAGGAATTTTTCTGAATTTATTTCATGTAGGAGGCCCTTTGGGCAGTTGCTAGCTTAATGGTATGCATTAATACAAATTCTAGAATTTTTTTTATGTGTATATATGTATATATATATATATATATATATATATATATATATATATATATATATTAAAGAAAAAGAGTTAGAAAAGAAAAAGGAAAAAAAAGAATATAGATTTTAATTCTCCTATGGATACTTAGACCCACTACCACTACCCGCCCGTGGGAACCACCCCTTTGAATAGCAACAGCAACCATACACCAAAACCCCTTAAGCCGCGAACACACCAACCCGTTCTCTCTTAATCTCTCTCTCCCTTTGCTATATATAATCATCTATTTCATCCGAAAACCCTAACCCTAGATCATCCTTTCTCCTCCTCTTCCCATCTAGACCTGAACGCCGCCGCCGCCGCAGCCAGAATCGCCGCCCATGCCGTCCAGAACCGATCCCGACGACCGCGACCCCGCGCAACCCGCGCAACTGCAGAATTCAACAACAAGGTACATGTGTTCCCGTGCAGTTTTATGTCACCTGGCTCAACCAAACACCACCCCGTCTTTACCGGTATGCTCATTCCTTAACCCTCTTCAATACTTGTATGATAGTAGATCTCGAACAGCGTGTAATCCTAGGCGAAAATAGCATCAAAGTTGGCGGAAAATGATAATTTCTGGGATCACAGAAAACTGCGGTGACCACCTATGTTCCCGAATTCGTATCTCCTACCACAGAGATTTGAATTCAATTTTTCTTTTTGGTATACGGAGACCACTTGACCTAGTTTAATTTTTGTTAATTAACATTAGGTTATTAATTACTGTAGGTAGAATTAAATTCGTTGAAAAATCCAAAAAATATACTTTTTTCAGATTTTCAAAAGTTATGAAACGGAGCGTGCCCCGCCAAACGGAACCACCCCACCGTGTACCAAGTATGCCAAATGGTGCACACAGTGTACCCGGACACATAAGAGTTTACGAAAACTGATTCGGACGCGTGTGCGCATCGAAATCAGCCCGTATTCGCGAACAAATCCCATGTCGCAACTTTTGTGAAAGTTGTGCGTATTTTTTGCACGCTCATCCGATTTCGATAAAACTTATACCACAGGACTCGTGGTAATGCGCTGGTCCTGTGATCCAATTTTCACATAATTCTGAGATAGTTGACCAAGTCGCCAATTGGCGGGCTCCACGGTTGACTTTTTGGGCGAATTTGTGTTTGGCCCATCGGAATCCATATTTGGATATACCGTTGGGTTTATATTGACATTTAGAGTTATTTAACTTATAATTTGTCCCATTTAGAGACTGTTATCCTTGGCACATTTTTGGGTGCAAAGTGGGCCATACGTGGACCCCACTTTTACCAAAAATTACCGTTTTGTCCCTGTGTCCAAATTGGACGAAAGAAAAGTACTTTCTATCTATTTTGCTTATTTTGGGAATGTTGGTGATATTTATTTCAGCATCCGGAGATGTTCATTCTGAGGCCGTATCTTCCACTCCTGCGTGCGTGACATCTGGACATTATATTTTGCAGCTTTCTTGTCAGGTAAGATACCTTGACAAATTGTTTACAATACCTTGCATGATATTTATATTTCTGTTTATTTATTGTCTGTGTAGTTTTGTTCAGTTATATTCATTGCATGTGTAGTTCGTTCAGTCATTACTATATATATTAGATATATTGACACACACTTGACACCTAGTATCATGAGAGGACAATCATTAGGCATATGGGCTTTTAACCACTCTAGTAAACCATAATATATAGCTCGCACTATGGGCGTGCGTTGCGCTGGTCGCTACCCCCGTGGTATGTTAATTTCTGGAGCCTCGATGGTCGCTACCCCTGCGGTATGTCGATTTCTGATTTCCACTGACGTGTGTGTGAGTTGTGAGGTAGATCAAGTAGCCTACCCTTGCCCATACATCAAAAAGTTGTCCTCATTTGTATTCATATAGATTGTCTTGTACATCGTACTTATATATATTTTCAAATATTATGCATGTTCACTGTATTCAATTGGCTTGCTTCTATGTATCTTGTTATGTCCCTTGCCAGGTATAGACGACCAGGAGTTTCCGCAGGAGTACGGGCCTGGACCTGACGCATTCCTTTCTGCCGAGGAGGTCTTACCTTCTGAGCATCTTTGATTACATCTAGCGATGGATTCTTTTTAGCTGATATACTTCTGTTATCACATTATTTTATATTGGAGATTTTATACTCCTCTCTCATTTTAGTTTTGGATATAGTCTTTGGTAGTGGATTTGTCTCCACCCGACTATTATTTTGGATATTTCAGACTCATTATTCTAGTTTAGTATTTCTTTTCTATGACTTGTTGTGTGGATGAGATTAGCATATTTGTGACTTATGACATTATATATACCATATATGAGTTTATATTCATATTACAGCGCACGTGTGTATTATGGTATCCATATATTGGAGTTGCCATATACATACGGCTGGCATGCTTACGTGTTCCTAGTCCTACATATTTTGGGACTAGGGCGTGACATGTTTTTGTGGTGGCCCATGCAGGTCGAGTTAGCCGTTTCGGTTACGTAACTATACCGAACGGGCCTGCACCTAGGATTAGAATTTTAGATCTCATCCACACTTGACTATAACTTACCTTCCTTCCAACATATCCTACTTAAGTGCTTGCATCCTGCTCGATTTATGTACTCTTCTAAATCCTTCGTCCATCTCTTGCAGAGAGATGAACTTGCATAATGGGCATTCCGCCACCAAGGATAACACGTCTCCAGGGGACGACGACCAATCACCCGAAGAGACCTCAACGACACCTCTTCTTCCCGGACCGGATGGACTGACTAGCAATCAAATTCTATTAACTCCTTCCATGATACCTGATGGGACCCTTCCAGCTTTATCAGCACCACATGACGGCCAGACACAGTTGTTCTAATTCTTCCAGATGATAATGCAGGAACAGAGGCAACAAGCAGCAGAGCAGAGGCTAGAATTTCTGGCAGCACTTGAGAGAATGGCTGTACTAGCCCCTGTACCAACCCAGGCACTAGTTTCAATACCACAAGCTCGGGTTGGTTCAGTCAAGGACTTTGTGCAGATGGGCCCTAAGCCGTATAAGGGCAATGAGAGTCCAGAGGAGACCACAAACTGGATTGCCAATACCAAGAAGTTGTTAGAGGCATCATAACTACCTTCTGATCTATGGATGATAGGCATAAGGACTCAGTTAGAGGGCAACGTACATCACTGGTGGGAATCAATGGAGCGCCAGTTGGGTATGTGTCAGACTTGGGAACAATTCTTGGAGTGCTTTGATAGAAAGTACTTTCCGGACACTGTAAGGGATGCGTTGTACGATCAATTTCTCCAACTGGAGCAGGGAAACATGACAGTTGATGAGTATGACGCAGAGTTTAGCCGCCTCAGTAAGTATGGCACAGTCCTAATACCTAATAACTTGGAGAAGGCTAAGAGATTTCACCGTGGGCTGACTCAGGAGCTCCAGCACTACACTTGCTCACAGTCCCGGATCTCTTATGCCGAGTTATTGACAAAGGCCAGGATCCAGGAGGCCATCAGCAAGGGAAACGAAATTCAACAGAGAAGTCACCAAGGACCAGTAAGGATACAGCAACGAGGACCCATTCGATACCCTTTAACACGCCAGCAACCAGATAGTGTCACACCATATCCAACCAAGGACCCCCGTACTTGTCACTTTTGTGGTAAGATAGGTCATATTCATAGAGACTGTCATCGTCGATTGGGGTTGTACATGATATGTGGATCAAATCACCATCAAACCCGAAGATATCCTCAGCAGAACCAGAAGTCTATGGCATTAGAATCAGGAATACCGCATACACCCTCAAGTATAGAAGACCAAAGGGATCCACCACTGCTTCTACAGTCTGCATAAAGGGAGGGGACTAGACCCCAGTTGAACAACCAAGGACAAGGCCAAGCACTCATTATGACAAGTATGGGAGAGCAGACACAGGAAGCCGTAGATACAGGTACGACCTTTTAGTTATAATTGTCTTTGCATACTCATAACCCCATTGTGACACAAGATCTTAGATGTATAAATAGATATAGAATTATATATATATGGTAGTTTAACAGTTATGAGGATATATTTTTGTTCTACCCAGATGGCATACACGCGGTGCTAAGGGATGACGTGAGTAGCAGTAGTAGTATTCTTTTCCTATCCTTATCTCGTCCTCTTGGGTGACTCATCTCCTTTTTTTATATTCATTCCTTATCTCGTGCTTAACTCTTCTGTTGTATCTTTTCGTGCCATTGTGAATTGTTTGATTTATATCAACCTCACCCCTATTTTGTTAGTTAAAACATAAATGTGTTAGTAATGCTTGATAACTAAGGATGAGTTCTTTATATGTATATGCACTATAGCAATATCTGTATTCTTTATTAGTTTAACCCTTAAGTAGCACCATGTAGCCTAATAGAAATTTGTTAGATCATTTAAAATAGATCATACCCCTAATAGTTAGTCAAAACCTTAAGTGTTTCCCTAAAAACTTAGACTATGCCTAGTAAAGAGTTGAAGGCACTTGTTACGAACTGATGACTATGACAAATCCCTAGCGAGGTAGCGACAGTTGCAGCCAGACAATTTTGGTAGAGTAGTCGAATTACTTGCAGCCATACTGGCCAGGTGGCGTAGCAGTATTAGACTACGATACTTTATGGTTACGGAAAAATGTTATAGTTATGAGATTCCAGACAGGTATCCCAAGATTCTCGATCCAATAAATATAATTGCCTTACAACCTAGACAATAGCTTCAAGTGACCTTGGCTACTAGTAGAATTCTTATAAGTTGGGTAGTGTAAGATGAGTATAAATAGAATGGTGTATGGGCAATAAATGAGGAAGTGTTAGAATGGCAGACCACGACCTTTAGGAAGCACTGCTAGATACCAATGTAGTATAATAGCTATAGTGATTATTATGAATATGGGTTAGTGTCAATTTCGAGGACGAAAATTTTATAAGTTGGGTAGAATATAAAACCCCTAATCCTAGAAAACCGTATTTACCCTTTTTAGTTAACTATTAATTTAATTGTAGTAATTATGTGCTAATTAGGAGAAATAGATTTTATTTTATTTTTATTTTAGGTGTTCGTGCACTTAGGGGATTTATGGGACCATTAGAAATTTTTTTAAATTTATTTCATATAGGAGGCCCTTTGGGCAGTTGCTAGCTTAATGGTATGCATTAATACAAATTATAGATTTTTTCTATGTGTGTGTGTGTGTGTGTATATATATATATATATATATATTAAAGAAAAAGAGTTAGAAAAGAAAAAGGAAAAAAAAGAAAATAGATTTTAATTATCCTATGGATCCTTAGACCCGCTACCACTACCCGCCCGTGGGAACCACCCCTTTGAATAGCAACAACAACCATACACCAAAACCCCTTAAGCCGCGAACACACCGACCTGCTCTCTCTCTTAATCTCTCTCTCCCTTTGCTATATATAATCATCTATTTCATCCCAAAAACCCTAACCCTAGATCATCCTTTCTCCTCCTCTTCCCATATAGACCTGAACGCCGCCGCCACCGCAGCCAGAACCGCCGCCCAGGCTGTCCAGAACTGACCCCGACGACCGCGACCCCGCGCAACCCGCGCAACTGCAGAATTCAACAGCAAGGTACCTGTATTCCCGTACAATTTTTTGTCACCTCGCTCAACCAAACGTCACCCCGTCTTCACCGGTATGCTCACCCCTTAACCCTCTCCAATACTTGTATGATAGTAGATCTCGAACAGCACGTAACCCTAGGCGAAAACAACGTCAAAGTTGGCAGAAAATAATAATTTCTGGGATCGCAGAAAACTGCGATGACCACCTATGTTCCCTAATTCGTATCTACCATCACAGAGATCCGAATTCGATTTTTCTTTTTGGTATGCGGAGACCACTTGACCTAGTTTAATTTATGTTAATTAATAATAGGTTATTAATTGCTGTAGGTAGAATTAAATTTGTTGAAAAACCTCGAAAATATATTTTTTTTAGATTTATAAAAGTTGTAAAACGGAGCGTGCCCCGCCAAACGGAACCGCCCCGTCGTATACCAAGTGTGCCAAACGGTGCACGCAGTATATCCAGACACATAAGAGTTCACAAAAACTGATTCAGACGCGTGTGCACGTCGAAATCAGTCCGTATCCGCGGATAAACCCCGTGTCGCAATTTTTGTGAAAGTTGTGCGCATTTTGTGCACGCTCGTCCGATTGTGATAAAACTTGTGCCACTGGACTCATGATAACGCGCTGGTTCTGTGACCCAATTTTTACGCAATTCTGAGACAGTTGACCAAGTCGCCAATTGGCGGGCCCCACGATTGACTTTTTGGGCGAATTTGTGTTTGGCCCATCAGAATCCATATTTGGACATACTGTTGGATTTATATTGATATTTAAAGTTATTTGACCTATAATTTGTCCCATTTAGAGACTGTTACCCTTGGCACATTTTTGGTACAAAGTGGGCCACACGTGGACCCCACTTTTATCCGAAATTACCATTTTGCCCCTGTGTCCAAATTGGACGAAAAAGTGCTTTTTAGCTATTTTGCTTATTTTTGGAATGTTAGTGATGTTTATTTCAGCATCCGAAGACGTTCATTCTGAAGCCGCATCTTCTACTCCTGCGTGCGTGACATCTGGACATTATATTTTGCATCTTTCTTGCCAGGCAAGATATCTTGCCAAATTGTTTACAGTACCTTGCATGCTATTTATATTTCTATTTATTCATTGCCTATGTAGTTTTGTTCAGTTATATTCATTTCATGTGTAGTTCGTTTAGTCATTACTATATATATTAGATTTGTTGACACACACTTGACACCTAGTATCATGAGAGGACAATCATTAGGCGTATGGGCTTTTAACCACTCTGGTAAACCGTAATATATAGTTCGCACTATGGGCGTGCGTCGCGCTGGTCGCTACCCCCGCGGTATGTCAATTTCTGGAGTTTTGATGGTCGCTACCCCCGCGGTATGTCGATTTCTGATGTCTACTGACGTGTGTGTGAGTTGTGAGGTAGATCGAGTAGCCTACCCTTGCCCATACGTCGAAAAGTTATCCTCATTTGCATTCATATAGATTGTCTTGTACAACATACTTATATATATTTTTAAATATTATGCATGTTCATTGTATTCAATTGGCTTGCTTCTATATATCTTGTTATGTCCCTCTGAGGACCTGGTCCCTTGCCAGGTATAGACGACCAGGAGTATCCGCAGGAGTACGGGCCTGGACCTGACGCATTCCTTTCTGCCGAGGAGGTCTTACCTTCTGAGCATCTTTGATTACATCTAGCGATGGATTCTTTTTAGCTGATACACTTCTGTCATCACATTATTTTATATTGGAGATTTTATACTCCTCTCTCATTTTAGTTTTGGATATAGTCTTTGGTAGTGGATTTGTCTCCACCCGACTATTATTTTGGATATTTCAGACTCATTATTCTAGTTTAGTATTTCTTTTCTATGACTTGTTGTGTGGATGAGATTAGCATATCTGTGACTTATGACATTATATATACCACATGTGAGTTTATATTCATATTACAACGTACGTGTGTATTATAGTATCCATATATTGGAGTTGCCATATACATACGGCTGACATGCTTACGTGTTCCTAGTCCTACGTATTTTGGGACTGGGACGTGACACTTATCGTGTCGAACCAAAAGTCAAGACGATCATTTATTTGTCACGCTCCGGTCTCCCGCTAGTTCGATCACCTTCATTTGGACGCAAGATTATCATGTCAACGCTCCCGCTGGATAATCGTTCTAACCCGGGCGTGACGCATGTATGGGCATAGAGTTACGTCCACACAAGACAAGAACATTTGATGTTATGGTTATTTTTGACACGATCATGACTCCCTTATCATTCACCTTGCTCCATCCAAGTTTTTATATAAAATCCATCAAGTCGTGTCCGTTCATGCAGTGATTTAAATTCATCTAGCGAAAATTATCCAACTTCAAATATTACCGTTCGGTATTTTCCACAGTCTAGTTATAACGTCCTCAAGAAACAAGTTCAATTATTCAAGCCCAAGTTTTATTCTATTTTGATACGTTCCATTCATCGAGTCCGTTCGAAAAAATTACTGAACATGTTCCCTTGAGTCCGATCATCCCTGCCGTACGCGAATCACCACGCTGGCGCTCCCGCAGGATAACCGTTCTCATTGGGACTGATTTCGAGAGTTATCTTTTTCAAACTTGATTTCAATATCATTCTTCCAAACATCAAGCCAATTCTATTATCGCTTATATCTCTCATCGAACCACAGTATTCATCCTCGGGCTAACTCATTCGAATGATATTATATTCAAGTTTAATACGTTAGTTTTAATCCAAAATTGCTTGTACAATTCTCAAGTTTCAGCAAGTTCATCTTAACTAAGATGTTGGTTTCCATTTCTGAAATTTTTATTCGATATAAGCCTTATTAATTGGTTCAAGACATTCTACAATCATTTAATCCGACTATCACACGAGACTTCCGAATCCGTTTGAACATTTCTAAAAGTTTCATACACCACTCGGAATCGAGTCATCCCATTAAACCCAAAATTTGATGTTTGCATTTATCGTTAGTATATTCACCAACTCATACCTAAGAATCCTCGCACGATATTTAGGCATCGCCTAGTAAATTCTTAGTCTCATAATATATTCTGGAATGATAGTCATCCAAGCAAACTATATTCAATTTGTATCTTTCAACACGCAATATCGTTCAAGCTATTTCTCGAAAATCCAAGCACGATTTCCTATGTTCGCCTAAGCGATAGATCTGGTATAGGTTCTATAGGTTGCAATTCTAACTCTGACTTATCTTATTCCTGAACGATGTCCAAATCTCGTTGTAACTCAACTTTGTACCGAAGGATCTTTGCGCGCGATACTGAACACAACTTAGCCAAAAGGCTGTGTGCATAGCGAATCGTTCGGACAATATTCATATTCGTAATAAACAATTGGGTAACCAGGTACAGGCATATGGTTCGCACATATCATATAAATTTTAGCACGAGTCCATTCCCCAAAGGGTCTAGCACAGGTCGGCATAAAGGTCTACAAATCATAATGTTGTACAAGCAATCATACCATTTAATATGCAACTTTTAAAAGTATTTAGACTTATTGTTTGGAACATCCCACTGAGGCATTGAGAGAGTGTGTGCACATAACCCACGAACGAGCTTTCGAAACTGAGACATTCGAAATAAAGTTCAAAGACGTATAAGCCAAGCTCTGATACCACTATGTCACGCCCCGATCTCCCGTAGGCTAATCGGCCGTCCCCGCTGGATACGAATTATCGCACCAGCGCTCTCGCAGGATGATTGATTTGACCCATCCGGGCGTGATGCTACACGGGCGTAAACTGCGCCCGTATAAGGCCATAGTTCATTGGCTGGCGGTAAGAGATCTAAGCCACAGAGTCGCACAGATTGTCCAAGTGCAGCAGAATGTATAAACGCATAAGCGAATGGTAACAAGTTCACTGAGTCGACAGTAGCGGAAGTAAAGATTGAGTACACAAGTATAGAAGTAAAGCAACTCTTTTATTCATATTGAAACAAGTGTTACAAGCGACGTATAGCCGAGATTACAAGTCGCTTGAGCACTCTCTTTCTGAAACATAAAAGCGTGCCAAGTGGCTATATTTGTGGAATAATTGAATAAGCGATGTTCCAACATTATGTCTAGTATATGTGCATCAGTTTCGGACGCAGCGATCCAAGGCTTCAGAGTTGAACTCCGCCTTAGCACGCACGAAGGAGGCATCCGCACCGAACGAGGTTCTATCACACCTTGCAAACAACCTGGTGGATTATCAGTACACGAATGCACTGGTGGAGAGGCTACTCGCCCGCTCGACAAATCCAAACACGTAATATAGGTTCCGTGCACTAACTACTTTGTTGTCTTTCTAGTTGTGCCTTAGGATCAGTTTCATGGCATATATAAAAGGCCTAACTCGTGCGGCAGTGCGCCGTGCGATATTTAAGGAAACACGACAAGACTTACCAACTTACCAATTCTCCTTCCCTGTCCAAATATGTCACGACCCGCACCCTGATATTCGGGCATGAGTACGTGGCTACGCCCAGCCTACGCCGCAGAATCGGCGGTAGAACGCTGTCTGGGTCATTTCTAACTATCTAACATCTCAATAATATAATATGGTACCTGTCAATCATCTCAACTCCAATCGGAGGAGCAATATGGTATCTCACAATATATCAATCTCAATCACAAAATAAACTAAGGAGGAAAATAATGCACGAATGGAAATAGCGAAGGAAAGAAGATACAATCCACAATATGAAATAATAGTACATCTGTGAATCTCCACAAAATATAGTCTAATACAACATCTAAACAAAACTAGACCTCCTCGGTCACTGGTACTATGTCCTCTGGCTCTAGGGGAGTGTCCTCTAAAGTCTCACCCTCCTGAGGTCCGTAATGTGTGGGACACAGCTCCTCTAGCCAATCATCTAGAAAAATATATCCAGTCAGGATTGGAGCGAAGTACATACCTCTGAAAGCAGTTCCAATAACATAATCGAGCATATATAACAAGCAATAGAAAAATGATACAAGATGCACAAGTAGGAAGAATAAACTGTACAAGTGAACAGGCAATAGGCACAATAAGCTGGAAGTAAAATACAAGAATGACTGCAAGTAGAGAACAAGAAATACTAACTATGTGTTTTAGAGTGAGAGTTCGTTATGTGATCGGTTTAGGTTGCACATGAGGTATATAGGTAACTCCATTATACGTGAGGTGTATAATCGACATGCACATGAGATCAAGAGGGCTTTGATCACATAACCAACTCCTACTCCCCCTCCCCAACCAATACTCATGGATCCAATCACGACACGTTACGTACATGATCACGATAGTCACACTAGCACACGAAATAGTGGATGCACAAGAAGCACATGAAAGTCAATACCCGATGCACACGATGAAATACATGTCATTGGGTACCCGTTGCACACGGTAGGGGATAACACCTCCTGACGGGATCCATATAGCACCAGTCCGTGAAATCACTGTGTCGGGAATCAATGTATACTAATCTAGAACATGCATATATACAACATTATGAATTAAAAACAATCAGAGAAATGTACTCGCCTGAAGTCCTGAGCAAAGTGTGTCTCTCGATGCCCAAGCTGGTGTCTCACAACCTATATATGGTATGTTGTATCAATACAAGGTTCAATGATGAAATAAATGAAGTTGAAGAATTTCTAGGTCAATACGCCGTTTCTAAGTCAAACCAATGTATTTCTAGGTTGCAAGAGTCTAATGCTAGTCACTAAGTCAATACACTATGAAGCTATGCTATACTAGCTAAGCTAACACACCACAGTGCAATCAAGAAGCCGTATCCTAAGATACGCAGGTTTTCTACTATGAAAATAGTTTATATATATATACATAAGTCATATATAATAATAATAATATCTCAAAACAATTAATTATGATACTTTGGCCTTGTGCCAATGCGTATCGCAAATACCCCGACACTCAACCTCAATACCCTGGGGTATCGACCCATACCTTGGTGATACTTTGGTATGTCAAGGTAAACCAAAACTAAACACAATAGATATAAATAGATATCCCAAACTAATATGCTAAGTATACACTAATATCTTAAACTAATTAACCAATACCTTAACTAAAAACTAATTGCTTTCTAACAAGTATACTACTAATATTTTACTTATACTAATATACATATCTAACATAGTCCTTAGTACCTCTACTACTCACTAACCTCTAGTATACATAGTTATAAACATACTAACTACACCAATACCTACCTTGATACCCAAAACCTTGGCATAATCTAACTAGCTAACTTCTCCCATGTATAAACTGATGTTGATGCTTCAGTTGCTGTATCTGCAGGTAGGTGTGTTCAAGTCAATCCTTGCTGTGTTCAGGTAAGTCTTCAGTTTATCTCTGTACTGAAATGTGCAGTTCACAGGTAATCCTCATACATGCTGTGCACATTGCTGTGCAATGGGGACGGCACTTTGCTGTGCAATAGAGACTGCAGGAGTATCAGTTCTGTGTAATCCTTGCTATGGTCAGTCTGCTGTGTTCAGGTAAAACTTGCAGTCTTCAGTTGCTGTGTGTATCTGCACACAGTTTGCTGTGCAATCTGCAGGTAGAGTCTCCAGTAGGTGAGTTGCTGTGCTGCCTTCATTTCAGTCTTCAGTGTACTGCTCTGTTCATAATTTGCTGTGTAATCTTCAGTCTCAAGCACAGTGTAGTCTGCAGGTAGGTGTTTCTCAATGTTGTGTGCAATCTTGCTGTCTCAACACAGTGCAGTCTGCAGGTAAATCTCAGGTCCCCTTGCTGTGTTCATGTGTTATCTTCACTTCAGTTCAGTTCCGTATCTCACTGAAACAGCCTGCTGTGCAGTCTTCAGGTTGTTGTGCAGTCCAGCCTTGCTGTGCACTGTTTGCTGGTGATCCCCCCTTTCTCTATGCACTGAGTGCAAAAGCTGCTGTGTCAAGACCCTGTCTGATCACCCCCTGTCTAAATGCTCTCTCACTCACACTGATCACACAATGCACAGCCACTAAAATCTCTAAGTATATAACTATATATATATACACACATATAGATATCTAACCAAACATAAATACATATCTATATAGATGCAACTAACACATGTATATAGACATATACCAAATATCTAAATGCATATAAACACAACCAATATGTAGCTATCCCCATATATATATATCATATAAGCCAAATACATATATATATACCTATAGATATTAATACATATAGCTATATACACCAATATATATATATATACACACACATATAGATAATGTAGATACTCTATTAAATACACATAGACACACATAAACACCAAAAACCCAAAGTACACTATTATATGCTCCAATTAAAGTATAGATAGCATATACAAATATATTTACATATGTATGTATAGTACAAAAGCCAAAAACACAAACACATGGGGTGCACCGCACCCGTATCACACTTTTCTATGATACGCTTGCGACACGGCCCCCAACTCAAAACCAAACGTATCCCGGAGGACACGTACAAGCCTAATACATATATTATGAACAATACATATATAAATTATAGTGTCTACATGTCCGTGTCACCATATGATATGCACATGGCCCCGTGTCGGAGGAAAACCCCCAAAATCGACCGTTTCGTCAAATCGACGAGATTCGGCCCACACGTATCCAATTGTGGACACGACACAAGCTACAAACAAACAATCAATGGTCAATTAGATCTATTAGATCCATTGACAAGCACTACATGTGCCAATTTCGGAATTCCCCCAAAATCGACACCAAAATGGACATAACTCCCACCGTAGGTATCCAAATGATACCAAATCAAATCCTATGGGTAACCTATGCATGTGGGGTGGTTTCTCATGGTAAAAACTCAGATCTATAGTCTATAGGAAGGGGGAAAACTGATTTATACCTATTGGGAGATGGATTCCCAATGAAAAGTCCCAATTGACAAGTTGCTCTTCTCCTTGTAGATCTTGGCCTCCTCCTCCTTGTTCCTTGCTCCTTGCTTGTAGATCCTTGATGTAGAGGCTTCAATGTTGAATTTAGAAGGAGATTTGAAGAGAATTGATGGTGAATTGATGGGGAATTGATGGGGAAATGGAAGGGGAAAAACTAGATCTAGAATTTTGGGGAAGAACTAAAATGAGAGCACTCTCTCTCCTCTCAATTATGGCTGGACAAAAACCCTTCCCCAAGCAATATACAAAGTCAAAAATACCCCTTGGGGCCTCTCATGAAGAAATAATTAGGGAGGGAAGGTTCTATTCTAATGGTTCCACTAATTAATCATGTTTCCTAATCCATGGGCCTAATTCATGGGCTCAACTTAGACTAGTCCAAAAGTTTGTTCATGTCCCCTAATTAAAAGGTTAGGTCCACTACACAAGTCTAAAATAAGTCTACACTAGCAATAATTAAAATAAATAAATTAGTCATGCACAAATATTAATTATAATAATTCTAAAATAATTAATACTCAAGATAAATACCAAACTACCCTTAGATGGAAATGTGAGGGTGACAAACCTACCCATCTTAGAAAAATTTCGTCCTCGAAATTAAGGAAGAAACTATCTACCAAAACAACAATATAATGCAAGAAAGAATTATACCTCACGGCTCGAAAAGATACGGATATCGCTCGCGCATCTCGGCCTCTCGCTCCCAGGTACTCTCTCCTGGCGAGTGATGCCTCCACGCGACATGCACAAAAGGAATCGTCTGGTTCCTCAGCACCTTCTCTCTCCGATCCAGAATCTCCACTGGCTGCTCTGGATAGCTGAGAGTAGGGCCCACCTCTATCTCCGAATGATCCAACACATGACTGGGATCTGCCACGTATCGTCTCAACTGCGACACGTGAAACACGTTGTGCACTCCCTCCAGTGCAGGTGGTAAGTCTAGTCTGTAGGCGACTGCACCGACCCTCTCAAGAATGCTGAAAGGACCGATGAATCGCGGACTAAGCTTGCCGCCTCCACCGAAACGAATCGTGCCACGTGTCGGAGAAATCCTCAAGAAAACCAGACCGCCAACCTAGCACGAAACACAAACTTAGCACTCTAACAAGCAACAATCAAACACAAACAAGACAAAACTAAAGCTATACCTCAAACTCCAGAGGTCTCCGGTGGCTATCGGTCCAATGCCGTTGCCTGTCCTGTGCCACTCGAAGTCTGTCTCTGATAAGCTTCACCTTCTCTGCTGCATCCACTACCATCTCTGGTCCCAATAAAGCCCTGTCACCAACATCATCCCAGGACAACGGAGTTCGGCACCTCCGTCCATACAACGCCTCGAATGGTGACATCTCAATGCTGGCTTGGTAGCTGTTGTTGTATGAAAACTCTACCAAGTGAAGATGATCCTCCCAAGAACCTCCAAGATCCAAAACACAGGTGCGTAGCATGTCCTCGAGAGTCTGAATAGTCCTCTCCGACTGTCCGTCCGTCTGAGGGTGATAAGCGGTACTGAACTTGAGCTGAGTGCCCAAGCTAGCCTGCAGACTCCTCCAGAAATGGGACGTGAAGCGGCTATCCCGATCCGAGACAATGCTCACTGGAACACCGTGCAATCTGACAATCTGGCGCACATACATCTTCGCAAGTCTCTCCGTAGATGTACCCACTTTAAATGGCAGAAAGTGGGCTGATTTGGTCAACCTGTCCACGATAACCCAAATCGCATCCTTGCCTCCTGGAGAACGCGGAAGCCCTGATACAAAATCCATGGTAATATGCTCCTATTTCCACTCCGGAATGGGCAAAGGTTGAAGCAATCCACCTGGTCTCTGTCTCTCCGCCTTTACCTGCTGGCAAACTAAGCATCTGGACACGAAGCTAGCTACCTCTCGCTTCATGCCATACCACCATACATGCTCCCTCATGTCTCTATACATCTTGTTGGCACCGGGATGCATAGAGTATTGGGAACGATGTGCCTCCTGCATGATCTCCTCGCGCAATGCTCCCTTTGGTACGCACAACCTGGTACCGTGTCGCAATGATCCATCATCTGCGACGGTAAAGTCCTCTGCCAGCCCGACCTGAACCTGTGCTCTGATGCTCCGCAGAGACTCATCCTCATACTGTCCAGCTCTGACTCGGTCCATCAGCTCCGACTGAACCTGAAGTCCCCACATCTGCGCTGCGACTCCCGGAATCAATACCTCAATGCCCAAACTATCGAGGTCTGCCAATAGATGCCTGTCCCTAGTCAAGCACATAGCCACGGGATACCTGCTCAAAGCATCCGCGACTACGTTGGCCTTCCCTGGATGGTACTGTAAAGATATGTCGAAGTCCTTCATCAGCTCCAACCATCGCCGCTGCCTCATGTTGAGCTCCTTCTGTGTAAACACATACTTTAAGCTCTTATGGTCTGTGAAGATCTCTACTCTCTCTCCATATAGATAGTGTTTCCACAATTTGAGAGCAAAGATAACCGCTGCAAGCTCCAAATCATGGGTAGGGTAGTTCTTCTCATGCGGGCGTAATTGCCTGGAAGCATAGGCAATTACCTTCCCGTGCTGCTGTAGTACACAACCCAAACCCTTTCCTGATGCATCACTGTAAATGGAAAATCCTCCTGCTCCTGATGGTAGTGTCAAGATGGGAGCTGTAGTCAATCTCCTCTTCAGCTCCTCAAATGCTGACTGGCAATCCTCAGTCCAGACGAATTCTACGTCCTTTCTGGTCAGCCTAGTCATCGGCTCTGCTAGTCTGGAGAAGTCCTGAACAAACTTCCGGTAGTAGCCTGCTAATCCAAGGAAGCTCCTAATCTCTGCTACTGAACTCGGGGTAGACCACGATTCAACTGCTGAGATCTTCTTCGGGTCCACCGAGACTCCATCTTCTGTAATGACATGCCCAAGAAATTTAACCTTATCAAGGAAGAATTCACACTTCGACAACTTGCCATACAACTTCTCCTTCCTGAGAATCTCCAGAACAATCCTCAAGTGCTGCTCATGCTCCTCCGGGGTCTTCGAATATATCAGAATGTCGTCTATGAAGACTACCGCAAACTGATCCAGGTACTGATGAAATACCTTGTTCATCAGATTCATGAACACTGCCGGGGCATTGGTCAACCCAAACGGCATCACCAAGAACTCGAACTGTCCATAACGAGTCCTGAAAGCCGTCTTCGGGATGTCTTCCCTCTTCACCTTCACCTGGTGGTACCCTGACCTCAAGTCTATCTTCGAGAATACCTTCGCTCCGCTCAGCTGGTCGAACAAGTCATCAATCCGCGGCAACGGGTATTTGTTCTTGATAGTGAGGTTATTAAGTGTCCTGTAGTCGATACACATACGTACCGACCCATCCTTCTTGGGTACAAACAGTACCGGAGCACCCCATGGTGACGAACTGGAACGGATGAAGCCCTTGTCTTGCAACTCATTCACCTGCTTCTTCAACTCCGCCAGTTCACTGTTGTTTACTCTATAGACGTGCTGAGAGATTGGCTCTGCTCCTGGCACTAAGTCTATAGAGAACTCCACTTCTCTGTCCGGCGGCAACCCCGGCAAATCCTCTGGAAAGACATCCAAGAACTCTGCAATCAACGGATGTGGTGGCTCCTGCTCTTCCACCAAAGTCCCACAGAAAATGCCCTCGCTCTGCTCTGCTCCTCGGACGAACTTGAACTCCGGCTCTCCTGGTGTCTGAAATAAAACTCTGCCTCCACGACAATCGATACTAGCATGATGTCTACTCAACCAATCCATTCCGAGTACTATATCGTAACCCGGAAGTGGCATTACAAGTAAACATACACTCAGCTCACGGCCTCCCACATAAACCCTCTGGTTCTTGCAAACATCACTGACCAGGATGATGCCACCCCCGGTCATGATCTTGCAAGTCCGCGCCAACGGTTTAGACTCAAGACGATGTCTCAAAGCAAAAGATACAGATACAAAGCTATGAGATGCACCAGAATCAAATAAGGCATGAGCTGAAAAAGAATCAAGTAAGACTGGACCTGATATAACGTCTCCGACTGGCTCTGACTCCTCCACGGTCAGGGCAAAAGCTCGCCCCTGATGTGCACCCCTCTGCTGGTGCTGGTGCTGCACGAACTTCTGCTGCTGGGGCTGTAAAGGAGGTCCTCTCGGCTGTCCCGCTGGGTGTCTCGCGGGTATCCTCTGGATAGGAGCTACGTCCTGAACTGTCCGAGCTAAGGTCTTGGGGCAATCCCTCAGCTGGTGATCGGATGAACCCAAAACAAACACTGACCGAGCCTCTTCCTGCAAACGTCCCATCCATGCCCTGCCTTCTTACAGAAGGGGCAGGCACGAGCTGTCTGGGCTGGTCTCTGCATCTGATACGTCTGCTGTATCGGTGCTCGGTTAAGCGCATTGGACTGCTGCCTCTGGTGCTGGAAATATGGCTTCTTCGCTGGACCTGTGCTACTGCTGCCACCATAAACATCTCGGTCCCTCTTGTGCCTCCCACTCAGGTCTCTCTCGACCTTGCGAGCCTCCCTCAAGATGTCGGTATACGTCTCGTGGCTCGAAGAAATAAGAGCCTTCACTTCCCAGTTCAGACCCTCTCTGAACCTACTAGCCCGGTTCTCTGGGTCTCTCACCATATAGTCGGCATATCTGCTCAACCTACCAAACTCGGCGGCATACTCCTCCACCGTCATGTTCCCCTGGTAGAGGTTCTGGAACTGTCGCTCCAGGTCAAGTCTCTCAGTCGACGGGAAGAACTTCCTTCTGAACAGGTCCCTGAACTCTCCCCACGTCAATCCTGGATCGGCGATCCGTGGCTCATTCCGGAACCACGTGCTGGCGATGTCCATCATCTGTAATCCCGCTGCCTCCACCATCAGGTCCTCCGCAAGACGGGATAAGCGCATGACGCGCTCCATGCTCTCCAACCAATCATCCGCATAGATGATGCCCTCTGTCCCCTTGAAAGGCCGGGGATCCAACTTCTTGAAGTCCTGGATAGTGCCGGGCCTGGGCTGTACCTCCCGTGGCTGTGGTGGTGCGGTCCTCTCTACGGCGGTGATGGCCACCTGGTGAGCACTCTCGATGCCCTGTCTCAACACCTCGGTCTGTCGGTGCTGCGCCTCGGCCTGGGCCCTCTGGGCCTCCATCATCATCTGGAAAAGTGCAAACAGCTGTGTAGCATCAGCTGGTACTGGCGGTGGTGGCGGAAGATCCTCGTGAACAACTGGAGCAACCCTCGGAACCGGGGGAGGAGCACCCCCAAAAGTGGCTGCTGAGACTCCCACCTGGACCGGTGAGGCAATCCTCTCGACGGAAGATGTAACAGTAGCAGCTGCTACTCTATCCGCAGCAGGCGGGGAAGTAGCTGAGGAAGCTGCCGCTGCTCCTGAACGATAGAATCTGACCTTCGGAGGCATCCTGAAGTCAGATTGAAAATACGAAATCAATTATTGAATATAATGCGATATCATCAAAGAAGGACAGAACTTAATTCAAAATGAAAGACAATATCAAATAGATAAAGAATTGTAGAACAGATATTGGAGTTTTTCCTAGTTGTGATTGAGTAACTCTCAGCCTAAATCCTGTATCCTAAAGCAGGCTCGTAGCAATACTCTAGTCGAGCACAACTACGATGTCTATCTAGACCTGCATGGGCCACCACTAAAAACGTGTCACGACCCGCACCCTGATATTCGGGCACGAGTACGTGGCTACGCCCAGCCTACGCCGCAGAATCGGCGGTAGAACGCTGTCTGGGTCATTTCTAACTATCTAACATCTCAACAATATAATATGGTACCTGTCAATCATCTCAACTCCAATCGGAGGAGCAATATGGTATCTCACAATATATCAATCTCAATCACAAAACAAACTAAGGAGGAAAATAATGCACGAATGGAAATAGCGAAGGAAAGAAGATACAATCCACAATATGAAATAATAGTACATCTGTGAATCTCCACAAAATATAGTCTAATACAACATCTAAACAAAACTAGACCTCCTCGGTCACTGGTACTATGTCCTCTGGCTCTAGGGGAGTGTCCTCTAAAGTCTCACCCTCCTGAGGTCCGTAATGTGTGGGACACAGCTCCTCTAGCCAATCATCTTGTCACGACCCGCACCCGAAAATCGGGCATGAGCCGTGGGTACGTCCAGCCTACGCCGCAGAATCGGCGGTAGAACGCTGTAAAGGTCCGTTCTAGGTCAACCATATCTATCTATATCTCACTGAAAAATCCGGCATGACCTCTCCAAAAGGAGGGCAAAACCACGCAATATATATATCAAATAATCTTCTCCCGAAGGAGGGCAACCACGCAATATATATATGAATCTCAATCACAAAATCTAGGGGAAGAAATAAGCACGATATGATATAAACAAAGAAAACCAGAACCAAGAGAGCAAGACAATCCAAAATGATACAGTCCAGGTCTAAAAGCTACAACAACACAGCATCAAAAGAATAAGTACAGTCATCCAAAATACAAACCACTGAAAATAACCCAGGAAACCCACCTAGCTAACTAGGGTGCTATCGGCGTCTCCTCGGCGCACTCCTCCTCAGGGTCACAACAGTCGTCAACACCAGGCCCGTAGAACGTAGGGCAATAGTCCTCAGGATCCTCTGGAAAAAATATGCCCAGTCAGGACTGGAGCGAAGTACATAACTCTGAAAGCAACTCCAAATACATGGTAAGGTGTATATGACGAGCAATAGAAAAGTAATCAAGATGCACAGGAAATAAATATATGCTGGAGCACAATAAGTAGCTGCAATGTAAACTGGAGAACAATACAAGTAGTGGAAAAGTAACTGCAGGTGAGAAACATGAATACTAGCTAAGTGCCTTGAGCACAAGTTCGTTATGTGATCGGCTTAGGTTGCACATGAAAAACACTAAGATAACTCCGTTATGCGTGAGTTGCATAACCGACATACACATGAATACTGTTTGGCTTTGATCACATAACCAACTCACTACTCCCCTCCCCCACTAATACCATTGGATCCAACCACAACACGCTACGTACATGATAATAGCTCGCGCACACGAAGGCGAGAGCACAAGAAGCACATGATAGCACATGATAATCAATACCCGAAGCACATGATGAAATACACGTGATAGAGTACCCGCTGAACACGGTAAGGGGGATAGCACCTCATGACGGGATCCACTAGTACCAGCTCGTGTAATAAAGTGTCAGAATCAAGTATTACAGTTCTAGAACAAGTGATATAAACGCTATCATGAAATGGAAACTATCAGAGGTAGGTACTCGCCTGATGTCCTGAGCAACTGATGAGGATCGAGGTCCGGACCGGTGTCGCAAGGACCTAATACGAAAAGCAAGGATTAAACAGGGTTCTAAGCATTTAAACTGATATAAAATAATTAAAAACAGGCTTCTAGGGCTATTCTAGGTCGAACGGGTCAAACCGGTGAAATTCGGGTCAAAAAGTCAACCCGGGGTCCAAAAAGTCAACTCTAGGTCAAAACTAGGTCAAACGTTGACTTTTACGGTCAACGGGGACAATTATGGTCAAAGCTAGGTCAAACTAGGGTGCCCCTGAAATTCTAGGTCAAACCGAGCTCATTAAGCTACTAAACTCACAAACTCGCCTAATCGAGATACCGGGATACCCTCGGTATCCGATACCTCGCCCTAGGCCACGCACCCCGCCTAAACCCGCTAAAACCTATGCTAGCACGCGTAATTATATACATATAAACATACAAAAATCATTCCCAAGCATTTCCTAGGCTAATGCTCAAATACCCCGCTCGAAACTCAATACCTTGAATATCTCAAGGTATCGAGATACCTCGGTATCTCAAGGTATTGAAGTTTCGCCCTAAGGCCCTCTAACTAGCTACCTAGCTATTAATTATATACCTAGTTATTAATCTAGGCTAGGTAATATATATATCTATCATATATATATACATCTAAGTATGTATATACCTATGTATATAGATATCCACACACATTTACCCGTTTACCCATTATCTTACCTATACACCTATATATGTATATAACTTAGGCATATAGATATTTATATCTCTTAGATAGGTATATCTAAGAATCTAGTTATCTACCTATCTAGTATCTATCTATCTATCTAAATACCTAGCTATCTATCTATCAATATCTAATCTATTAATCTAGCTATCTCCCTCGCTGCGAAATGCTAGCTGCTGCTGCTGCCTGTGCTCGCATTGCTGCTGCCTACATTGCTGCTACTGCTGCTCCAAAAAGCTGCTGCTGCAGCTGTGCTGGCTCTATATGCTGCTGCTACTGCTCTTGGCTGCTGTTACTGCTGCTCTTGTTGCTGCTGGAGCTGCTGCTCCTCTATGCTACTGCTGCTGCTCCTCTATGCTACTGCTGCTGCTGATTCTGCTGCTGCTGTGCTGCTGCTGCAGTGCAGCAGCAGCTGCAGCCACTGTTTGCTGTCCTCCCCCCCCTATCCTCTCACACATACACACACACACACACCCATATATATACATATATATATCACTATCTATATATATATATACATACATATATATCTATATATATATGACTAGATACATATATATATACACACACTTAACTACACACTCTAACACACACACACTAGCACACTCACACACTAAAACACACACACACATAAATATATATACACATAGCTACAAATATATATATAAACACACAAAATATATATATATATATCAATACACACACTCTAAGATATATACACACACACACATATTCAAATATATATATACATATACACACGAGCACACTTACACATATACATATATATATATACACATAGACATATACATATACAAGTACATAATATAAATACACTCATATATATATAAATATATATACGTAAACAAACATACATATAAATATATACATATATTTATATATATATAGACACATATACACAACCACCACACAATGCACACAACACACAAACAACACGCCCCTCGCACGCCCAACGACCCCGACACTCACCAATACCCTAAAATATATAAAATATAGCCCGAAAACTCTAGCACACACTCCCCGATACTAACCCAACGCGCGCACAAAGCCGAAACGAGGAAACCAAGTCGAAATGGCCGTTCGGTCATTTCGACGAACACGTGGTGCGCGGCTCGGAAAACCTCCTGAAACGCACACCAAACGAACTCGGAATCGGCCCAAAATTTACCCACGCGCTCTACACGATGTCTAGATCCTAGAAAATGCGCTCCCACGTCGATTCTAGGCCCGTGGCGGAAACGCACACAAACTTAGAATCGGCGACGACGAAAAGCCCCAATTTCGCCCGAAACGCCCGTTTCTCCGCGACACGGCTTCCCGTGTCCAAACGGAGACACGCACTCACCCTCTAGACACCCGACAACGTCTACCTAGGTCCATCTAACCTAGGGCATCACCCAAAATTGGGCCAAATTCGGATTCCACCCGAATTCGACACAAAACCTAATGTCAAAGTCTCTAAACTCACCCAAACGAGTTCCAACTTCCTCCTACGGGTAGGGTTAGGGTCTAGGAAGGTTCTACAACACTAATTACACTACACAAAAATAATTAGGAAGGGAAAAGTTAGGTTTTACCTCTTGGGAGTTGGAATCCCAAGGCCAAAGTCTCAAATTCCCTCCAAATCAACTCCCTCAAGCTCCAAGCCACCAATTCTAGCTCTCACACTAGATCTAAGCTTCTCACACCTAGGTTAGAGAAAATGCAAGGTGAGGGTTAGCTTAAGGAAGAAGGAATGAAGAAGAAAGAAGAAAAATGGAAGAAAACTCACTTGGAGAAGGAAGGAAGAAGAAAGGAGAAGTGGAGAAGAAGAAGAAGTGAAGAAGTGGAATGAAGAGGAGAGGGGGGGCTGCTCCTTGCTGCTGGAATCGGGTGTGGGGGTAGGTAGGGGCCGGCCACATGCTATTAAAGGGATTTACAACTTTCCAAATTCCCAAAACGCCCCTATTCACTCGGTTTTGGGTTCCGGGTCTCCAAATGCACTCAAACTAGTTCCAAATCTCACCAACTAACCTCCTAAAAATAAAATAATAATTCTAAGCCCCAAAATAATTCTCACAAGGGTGTGGGCTGGGTCGGACATGGGTCCACTAGGGTCTGACATGGGTCCAGGCTAGCCAAAACCCTAAAACAATCAAAATAAAAATAAGACAAGCACTAATTAATTATAAATATAAATAATTAAATACAATACACCATTTATCAATAATAAAAAAAAATATACCCTATTTTCTAGAATTGGGTAGTGACAAGTCTACCCTCCTTAAAATAATTTCGTCCTCGAAATTAAAAGACGAAACTAGGACAGGAATGCAAAGAAAGAACCATACCTCAGGGCTCGAAGAGATAGGGGTATCGCTCGCGCATTTCATCCTCCCTCTCCCAGGTCGACTCCCCTGGAGAGTGATGCCTCCATGCGACGCGAACCAAGGGAATAGTCTGGTTCCTCAACACCTTCTCTCGCCGATCCAGAATCTCCACCGGCTGCTCTGGATAGCTAAGAGTAGGGCCCACTGCGATCTCCGAGTGATCCAATACGTGACTGGGATCCGCCACGTACCGTCTCAACTGCGACACGTGGAACACATCATGAACTCCCTCCAGCGTAGGCGGCAACTCAAGCCTATACGCCACGGCGCCGACCCTCTCAAGAACACGGAAGGGTCCGACGAAACGTGGGCTAAGCTTCCCGCCTCCACCGAAGCGAATAGTGCCCCGCGTCGGAGAAATCCTCAGGAACACCAGATCTCCAACCTAGCACAAACAAGGTCTCTGCACTTAGTCTAAAACAAGCAATCACAAGCAAACACAAGAACAAAATCTAGATTCTAAGCTATACCTCGAACTCCAAAGGTCTCCGGTGGCTATCGGCCCAATGCCGCTGCCTGTCCTGCGCCACCCGAAGTCTATCTCTAATGAGCTTGACCTTCTCCACTGCATCAACCACCATCTCCGGGCCAAGCAAAGCTCTCTCACCTACATCATCCCATGACAACGGAGTGCGACACCTCCGTCCATACAACGCCTCAAAAGGTGACATCTCTATACTGGCTTGGTAGCTGTTGTTGTAAGCAAACTCTACCAAGTGCAAGTGATCCTCCCAAGAGCCTCTGAAATCCAAAACACAAGTGCGAAGCATGTCCTCAAGTGTCTGAATGGTCCTCTCTGACTGACCATCTGTCTGTGGGTGATACGCACTACTAAACTTGAGCTGGGTGCCCAAGCTAGCCTGCAGACTCCTCCAGAAATGCGAAGTGAAGCGACTGTCCCGATCTGATACTATGCTCACTGGAACTCCATGCAGTCTGACTATCTGGCGCACATACATCTCTGCGAGTCTCTCTGTAGACGTACCCACTTTGAATGGTAGGAAGTGGGCCGATTTGGTCAACCTGTCCACGATGACCCAAATCGCATCCTTCCCGCCTGGAGAACGGGGAAGTCCAGAAACAAAATCCATGGTCACATGCTCCCATTTCCACTCCGGAATGGGTAACGGCTGGAGTAAACCTCCTGGCCTCTGCCTCTCCGCCTTCACCTGCTGGCACACTAAGCATCGGGATACGAAGCGTGCTACCTCCCGCTTCATCCCGTACCACCATACATGCTGTCTCAGATCTCTATACATCTTGTTGGCACCGGGATGCATAGAGTACTGGGATCGATGCGCCTCCTGGAGAACCTCCTCGCGCAACGACCCACTCGGCACACACAACCTGGTACCGTGCCGCAAGGAACCATCATCAGCAATGGTGAAGTCATCTGCTAATCCCATCTGAACCTGCTCCCTGATGCTCCTCAGGGACTCATCCTCAAACTGTGTAGCCCTGATCCGGTCTACCAACTCTGACTGAATCTGCAGTCCCCACATCTGCATCTCAACTCCAGGCACTATCACCTCAATGCCCAAGCTCTCTAGATCTGCCAGAAGATAACGATCTGTAGTCAGGCACATAGCTACCGGATACCTGCTCAATGCATCCGCAACTACGTTCGCCTTCCCTGGATGATACTGCAATGATATGTCGAAGTCTTTCATCAACTCCAACCATCTCCTCTGCCTCATGTTCAGCTCTTTTTGGGTAAACACATACTTCAAGCTCTTGTGGTCTGTGAAGATCTCCACACGCTCTCCGTATAAATAGTGTTTCCACAACTTAAGAGCAAAAATGACCGCTGCCAACTCCAAATCGTGGGTAGGGTAATTCTTCTCATGAGGACGTAATTGCCTGGAAGCATAGGCAATCACCCTCCCATTCTGCTGCAACACACATCCCAGTCCCTTCCCCGATGCATCACTATAGATAGTGAATCCTCCAGAACCTGATGGCAACGTCAACACTGGAGCTGTCGTCAACCTCCTCTTCAGCTCATCAAAGGCGATCTGGCACTCCTCTGACCAAACAAACTCCACGTCCTTCCGGGTCAGCCTGGACAACGGCTCTGCAATCCGGGAAAAATCCTGAACAAATCTCCTGTAGTAGCCTGCCAGTCCCAAGAAACTCCTGACCTCGGCTACTGAACTCGGAGCACTCTATGCCTCAACTGCCACGATCTTTCTCGGATCCACCGAGATACCCTCTCCAGTCACCACATGACCAAGGAATTCAACCTTGTCAAGGAAGAACTCACACTTCGAGAGCTTTCCATAAAGCTCCTCCTTCCTGAGAGTCTCCAGCACTATCCTCAGATGCTCCTCGTGCTCCTCTGGGGTCTTCGAATACACCAAGATGTCATCTATAAACACCACCACAAACCTGTCCAGATGCTGATGGAACACCTTGTTCATCAGATTCATGAACACTGCCGGGGCATTAGTCAACCCAAACGGCATCACCAAGAACTCATACTGTCCATATCTGGTCCGAAAAGCTGTCTTCGGAATATCCTCCTTCCTGACCTTCACCTGGTGGTAGCCTGTCCTCAGATCAATCCTGGAAAACACCCTCGCTCCGCTCAACTGGTCAAAAAGATCATCAATACGCGGCAGCGGATACTTGTTCTTGATTGTGAGGCTGTTCAGAGCCCTGTAGTCGATACACATCCGTATCGACCCATCCTTCTTCGGCACAAAAAGTACCGGAGCACCCCACGGAGAAGAACTAGATCTGATAAATCCCTTGTCCTGTAGCTCATCCACCTGCTTCTTCAACTCTATCAGCTCACTGTTGCTGACTCTATAGACGTGCTGGGATATCGGCTCCGCGCCTGGCACCAAGTCTATAGAGAACTCCACGTCTCTGTCCGGAGGTAACCCTGGCAACTCCTCCGGAAAGACATCCATATACTCCTCTATCAGTGGATGTAGCGACCTCGGCTCTACCACCAGGGCTCCGCAGAAGACTCCCTCGGTCTGCTCCGCTGCTCCTCTGGCAAACTGAAACTCTGGCTCACCCGGCGGACTAAACAAAACTCTGCCTCCACGACAATCTATACTAGCACAATGCGTACTCAACCAATCCATCCCGAGTACAATATCGTAGCTCGGAAGTGGCATTACGAGTAGGCACACACTCAACTCCCGGCCTCCCAAGGTAACTCTCCGGTCTCTGCAAACATCACGGACTAGGATGATACCACCCCCGGTCGTGATCTTGCAGAGTCTAGCTAAAGGTTCAGCAACAAGATGGTGTCTAACAGCAAAAGATACAGACACAAAGCTATGGGAAGCACCGGAATCAAATAAAGCAAGTGCTGGAATGGAATCAAGGAGAACAGAACCTGAGATAACGTCACCAACTGGCTCGGCCTCGTCCACTGTCAAGGCAAAAGCTCGCCCCTGCTGTCCTCCTCGGTGCTGCTGCTGGTGCTGGGCGAACCTCTGCTGCTGAGTCTGCAAAGGCTGACCTCTCTGCTGCGCTGCAGGTGCTCTGGCTGGTGCCCTCTGAGCGGCTCCTCCGCCCTGAGCTGTACGGGCAAGCGCTGAAGGACAATCCTTCAGCTGGTGGTCTGCGGCGCCACACAATAAACATCTGCCCAGCCTCTTTCTGCATATGTCCCATCCGTGCCCTGGCTTCTTACAGAAAGGGCAAACGATGGGCTGCCTCTGGCCCTGCTGCTGACCCTGCCTCTGCTGCTGAGGCGCCTGCCGGAAGGGCGCCCGACCCTGACCCTGGTGCTGCTGGGTCTGCTGGAATGGCCTCTTGGCCGGGCCTGCACTGCTGCCTGCTCCGGAAGTGTCTCTGCCCCTCTTCGTCTTCAGCTCCAAATCATCCTCAGCCCTCTGAGCATCACTGACAATCTGCTCGAAGGTCGCCTCGCGGTCGCTCCTAGTCAAGGACTTGACCGCCATGACTAAGCCCTTGCGGAACTTCCGCGCCTTCGCTGCCTCTGACAACCCCTCAACAAATCTGCCCAGACGGCAGAACTCCGCTGCATACTCATCCACCAGCATACTCCCCTGGACGAGCGCCTCGAACTGACTCTCTAAGGCACTGAGAGCCACGTCCGGGAAGAACTTCTCCTTGAAAAGCTTCTTGAAAGCCTCCCAAGTCAATCCCGGAGCTGCTATCCGCGTATCCGTGCGGAACCAAGTAAGGGCAAGGTCGAACATCTGGCTGCCCGCTGCCTCTATCTGCATGCTGGCTGGGATCATCGCCAGCCGAAAGATGCCCTCTATATGCTCGATCCAGTCGTCGGCATACAGGATCCCCTCTGTGCCGCGGAACTCCTTAGGCCGCATCCTCTGAAAATCGATGATAGTACCCGACCTAGGATACTGAGCCTGCTCTGGCTGGATCTGAGCCACTCTGTCGACCGCTGTCAAAGCCACCTGATGAGCATTCTCAATGCCCATCCTCATAATATCTGCCTGGCGGTGCTGCGCATCCATCATCTCTCGGAAGAATGCGAACAACTGCGTAGCATCTACTGGCGCAGGCGGTGGTGGAGGAGGTACCACCGGGACAACTGGGGTGGCTCTCGGATCAATGGGAGTAAGGGGATCTCCGAGAGAAACTGAAGCTCCCTCAACCGCAGGAGTGGCGAGTGGAGCGGTAGCGGCTGCCGGACGTCGAGCAGGTCGAGAGGTGGCAGACCTCTCGGTGGCAGCTGCTGGGGCGGTGCGCTGAGATCTGGTCTTCGGAGGCATCCTGAACACAGATCAAAAGAAGTCAATACAGTGCAAGAAACGATAACATCAATGAAGGACAGTAATATTGCAAAAGAAACAATTTCAGGAAAATTAAGATAGCAAGAAAAATCAGGAGGGGTCCTAGTTGTGATTGAGCACACTCTCTCTCAGCCTATCTCCTATATCCTACTGCAGGTAAACTAAAAAGCTGACCTGCATGGGCCACCACCAAAAACGTGTCACGACCCGCACCCGAAAATCGGGCATGAGCCGTGGGTACGTCCAGCCTACGCCGCAGAATCGGCGGTAGAACGCTGTAAAGGTCCGTTCTAGGTCAACCATATCTATCTATATCTCACTGAAAAATCCGGCATGACCTCTCCAAAAGGAGGGCAAAACCACGCAATATATATATCAAATAATCTTCTCCCGAAGGAGGGCAACCACGCAATATATATATGAATCTCAATCACAAAATCTAGGGGAAGAAATAAGCACGATATGATATAAACAAAGAAAACCAGAACCAAGAGAGCAAGACAATCCAAAATGATACAGTCCAGGTCTAAAAGCTACAACAACACAGCATCAAAAGAATAAGTACAGTCATCCAAAATACAAACCACTGAAAATAACCCAGGAAACCCACCTAGCTAACTAGGGTGCTATCGGCGTCTCCTCGGCGCACTCCTCCTCAGGGTCACAACAGTCGTCAACACCAGGCCCGTAGAACGTAGGGCAATAGTCCTCAGGATCCTCTGGAAAAAATATGCCCAGTCAGGACTGGAGCGAAGTACATAACTCTGAAAGCAACTCCAAATACATGGTAAGGTGTATATGACGAGCAATAGAAAAGTAATCAAGATGCACAGGAAATAAATATATGCTGGAGCACAATAAGTAGCTGCAATGTAAACTGGAGAACAATACAAGTAGTGGAAAAGTAACTGCAGGTGAGAAACATGAATACTAGCTAAGTGCCTTGAGCACAAGTTCGTTATGTGATCGGCTTAGGTTGCACATGAAAAACACTAAGATAACTCCGTTATGCGTGAGTTGCATAACCGACATACACATGAATACTGTTTGGCTTTGATCACATAACCAACTCACTACTCCCCTCCCCCACTAATACCATTGGATCCAACCACAACACGCTACGTACATGATAATAGCTCGCGCACACGAAGGCGAGAGCACAAGAAGCACATGATAGCACATGATAATCAATACCCGAAGCACATGATGAAATACACGTGATAGAGTACCCGCTGAACACGGTAAGGGGGATAGCACCTCATGACGGGATCCACTAGTACCAGCTCGTGTAATAAAGTGTCAGAATCAAGTATTACAGTTCTAGAACAAGTGATATAAACGCTATCATGAAATGGAAACTATCAGAGGTAGGTACTCGCCTGATGTCCTGAGCAACTGATGAGGATCGAGGTCCGGACCGGTGTCGCAAGGACCTAATACGAAAAGCAAGGATTAAACAGGGTTCTAAGCATTTAAACTGATATAAAATAATTAAAAACAGGCTTCTAGGGCTATTCTAGGTCGAACGGGTCAAACCGGTGAAATTCGGGTCAAAAAGTCAACCCGGGGTCCAAAAAGTCAACTCTAGGTCAAAACTAGGTCAAACGTTGACTTTTACGGTCAACGGGGACAATTATGGTCAAAGCTAGGTCAAACTAGGGTGCCCCTGAAATTCTAGGTCAAACCGAGCTCATTAAGCTACTAAACTCACAAACTCGCCTAATCGAGATACCGGGATACCCTCGGTATCCGATACCTCGCCCTAGGCCACGCACCCCGCCTAAACCCGCTAAAACCTATGCTAGCACGCGTAATTATATACATATAAACATACAAAAATCATTCCCAAGCATTTCCTAGGCTAATGCTCAAATACCCCGCTCGAAACTCAATACCTTGAATATCTCAAGGTATCGAGATACCTCGGTATCTCAAGGTATTGAAGTTTCGCCCTAAGGCCCTCTAACTAGCTACCTAGCTATTAATTATATACCTAGTTATTAATCTAGGCTAGGTAATATATATATCTATCATATATATATACATCTAAGTATGTATATACCTATGTATATAGATATCCACACACATTTACCCGTTTACCCATTATCTTACCTATACACCTATATATGTATATAACTTAGGCATATAGATATTTATATCTCTTAGATAGGTATATCTAAGAATCTAGTTATCTACCTATCTAGTATCTATCTATCTATCTAAATACCTAGCTATCTATCTATCAATATCTAATCTATTAATCTAGCTATCTCCCTCGCTGCGAAATGCTAGCTGCTGCTGCTGCCTGTGCTCGCATTGCTGCTGCCTACATTGCTGCTACTGCTGCTCCAAAAAGCTGCTGCTGCAGCTGTGCTGGCTCTATATGCTGCTGCTACTGCTCTTGGCTGCTGTTACTGCTGCTCTTGTTGCTGCTGGAGCTGCTGCTCCTCTATGCTACTGCTGCTGCTCCTCTATGCTACTGCTGCTGCTGATTCTGCTGCTGCTGTGCTGCTGCTGCAGTGCAGCAGCAGCTGCAGCCACTGTTTGCTGTCCTCCCCCCCTATCCTCTCACACATACACACACACACACACCCATATATATACATATATATATCACTATCTATATATATATATACATACATATATATCTATATATATATGACTAGATACATATATATATACACACACTTAACTACACACTCTAACACACACACACTAGCACACTCACACACTAAAACACACACACACATAAATATATATACACATAGCTACAAATATATATATAAACACACAAAATATATATATATATATCAATACACACACTCTAAGATATATACACACACACACATATTCAAATATATATATACATATACACACGAGCACACTTACACATATACATATATATATATACACATAGACATATACATATACAAGTACATAATATAAATACACTCATATATATATAAATATATATACGTAAACAAACATACATATAAATATATACATATATTTATATATATATAGACACATATACACAACCACCACACAATGCACACAACACACAAACAACACGCCCCTCGCACGCCCAACGACCCCGACACTCACCAATACCCTAAAATATATAAAATATAGCCCGAAAACTCTAGCACACACTCCCCGATACTAACCCAACGCGCGCACAAAGCCAAAACGAGGAAACCAAGTCGAAATGGCCGTTCGGTCATTTCGACGAACACGTGGTGCGCGGCTCGGAAAACCTCCTGAAACGCACACCAAACGAACTCGGAATCGGCCCAAAATTTACCCACGCGCTCTACACGATGTCTAGATCCTAGAAAATGCGCTCCCACGTCGATTCTAGGCCCGTGGCGGAAACGCACACAAACTTAGAATCGGCGACGACGAAAAGCCCCAATTTCGCCCGAAACGCCCGTTTCTCCGCGACACGGCTTCCCGTGTCCAAACGGAGACACGCACTCACCCTCTAGACACCCGACAACGTCTACCTAGGTCCATCTAACCTAGGGCATCACCCAAAATTGGGCCAAATTCGGATTCCACCCGAATTCGACACAAAACCTAATGTCAAAGTCTCTAAACTCACCCAAACGAGTTCCAACTTCCTCCTACGGGTAGGGTTAGGGTCTAGGAAGGTTCTACAACACTAATTACACTACACAAAAATAATTAGGAAGGGAAAAGTTAGGTTTTACCTCTTGGGAGTTGGAATCCCAAGGCCAAAGTCTCAAATTCCCTCCAAATCAACTCCCTCAAGCTCCAAGCCACCAATTCTAGCTCTCACACTAGATCTAAGCTTCTCACACCTAGGTTAGAGAAAATGCAAGGTGAGGGTTAGCTTAAGGAAGAAGGAATGAAGAAGAAAGAAGAAAAATGGAAGAAAACTCACTTGGAGAAGGAAGGAAGAAGAAAGGAGAAGTGGAGAAGAAGAAGAAGTGAAGAAGTGGAATGAAGAGGAGAGGGGGGGCTGCTCCTTGCTGCTGGAATCGGGTGTGGGGGTAGGTAGGGGCCGGCCACATGCTATTAAAGGGATTTACAACTTTCCAAATTCCCAAAACGCCCCTATTCACTCGGTTTTGGGTTCCGGGTCTCCAAATGCACTCAAACTAGTTCCAAATCTCACCAACTAACCTCCTAAAAATAAAATAATAATTCTAAGCCCCAAAATAATTCTCACAAGGGTGTGGGCTGGGTCGGACATGGGTCCACTAGGGTCTGACATGGGTCCAGGCTAGCCAAAACCCTAAAACAATCAAAATAAAAATAAGACAAGCACTAATTAATTATAAATATAAATAATTAAATACAATACACCATTTATCAATAATAAAAAAAAATATACCCTATTTTCTAGAATTGGGTAGTGACACATCTGGAAAAATATATCCAGTCAGGATTGGAGCGAAGTACATACCTCTGAAAGCAGTTCCAATAACATAATCGAGCATATATAACAAGCAATAGAAAAATGATACAAGATGCACAAGTAGGAAGAATAAACTGTACAAGTGAACAGGCAATAGGCACAATAAGCTGGAAGTAAAATACAAGAATGACTGCAAGTAGAGAACAAGAAATACTAACTATGTGTTTTAGAGTGAGAGTTCGTTATGTGATCGGTTTAGGTTGCACATGAGGTATATAGGTAACTCCATTATACGTGAGGTGTATAATCGACATGCACATGAGATCAAGAGGGCTTTGATCACATAACCAACTCCTACTCCCCCTCCCCAACCAATACTCATGGATCCAATCACGACACGTTACGTACATGATCACGATAGTCACACTAGCACACGAAATAGTGGATGCACAAGAAGCACATGAAAGTCAATACCCGATGCACACGATGAAATACATGTCATTGGGTACCCGTTGCACACGGTAGGGGATAACACCTCCTGACGGGATCCATATAGCACCAGTCCGTGAAATCACTGTGTCGGGAATCAATGTATACTAATCTAGAACATGCATATATACAACATTATGAATTGAAAACAATCAGAGAAATGTACTCGCCTGAAGTCCTGAGCAAAGTGTGTCTCTCGATGCCCAAGCTGGTGTCTCACAACCTATATATGGTATGTTGTATCAATACAAGGTTCAATGATGAAATAAATGAAGTTGAAGAATTTCTAGGTCAATACGCCGTTTCTAAGTCAAACCAATGTATTTCTAGGTTGCAAGAGTCTAATGCTAGTCACTAAGTCAATACACTATGAAGCTATGCTATACTAGCTAAGCTAACACACCACAGTGCAATCAAGAAGCCGTATCCTAAGATACGCAGGTTTTCTACTATGAAAATAGTTTATATATATATACATAAGTCATATATAATAATAATAATATCTCAAAACAATTAATTATGATACTTTGGCCTTGTGCCAATGCGTATCGCAAATACCCCGACACTCAACCTCAATACCCTGGGGTATCGACCCATACCTTGGTGATACTTTGGTATGTCAAGGTAAACCAAAACTAAACACAATAGATATAAATAGATATCCTAAACTAATATGCTAAGTATACACTAATATCTTAAACTAATTAACCAATACCTTAACTAAAAACTAATTGCTTTCTAACAAGTATACTACTAATATTTTACTTATACTAATATACATATCTAACATAGTCCTTAGTACCTCTACTACTCACTAACCTCTAGTATACATAGTTATAAACATACTAACTACACCAATACCTACCTTGATACCCAAAACCTTGGCATAATCTAACTAGCTAACTTCTCCCATGTATAAACTGATGTTGATGCTTCAGTTGCTGTATCTGCAGGTAGGTGTGTTCAAGTCAATCCTTGCTGTGTTCAGGTAAGTCTTCAGTTTATCTCTGTACTGAAATGTGCAGTTCACAGGTAATCCTCATACATGCTGTGCACATTGCTGTGCAATGGGGACTGCACTTTGCTGTGCAATGGAGACTGCAGGAGTATCAGTTCTGTGTAATCCTTGCTATGGTCAGTCTGCTGTGTTCAGGTAAAACTTGCAGTCTTCAGTTGCTGTGTGTATCTGCACACAGTTTGCTGTGCAATCTGCAGGTAGAGTCTCCAGTAGGTGAGTTGCTGTGCTGCCTTCATTTCAGTCTTCAGTGTACTGCTCTGTTCACAATTTGCTGTGTAATCTTCAGTCTCAAGCACAGTGTAGTCTGCAGGTAGGTATTTCTCAATGCTGTGTGCAATCTTGCTGTCTCAACACAGTACAGTCTGCAGGTAAATCTCAGGTCCCCTTGCTGTGTTCATGTGTTATCTTCACTTCAGTTCAGTTCCGTATCTCACTGAAACAGCCTGCTGTGCAGTCTTCAGGTTGTTGTGCAGTCCAGCCTTGCTGTGCACTGTTTGCTGGTGATCCCCCCTTTCTCTATGCACTGAGTGCAAAAGCTGCTGTGTCAAGACCCTGTCTGATCACCCCCTGTCTAAATGCTCGCTCACTCACACTGATCACACAATGCACAGCCACTAAAATCTCTAAGTATATAACTATATATATATACACACATATAGATATCTAACCAAACATAAATACATATCTATATAGATGCAACTAACACATGTATATAGACATATACCAAATATCTAAATGCATATAAACACAACCAATATGTAGCTATCCCCATATATATATATATATATATATATATCATATAAGCCAAATACATATATATATACCTATAGATATTAATACATATAGCTATATACACCAATATATATATATACACACACATATAGATAATGTAGATACTCTATTAAATACACATAGACACACATAAACACCAAAAACCCAAAGTACACTATTATATGCTCCAATTAAAGTATAGATAGCATATACAAATATATTTACATATGTATGTATAGTACAAAAGCCAAAAACACAAACACGTGGGGTGCACCGCACCCGTATCACACTTTTCTATGATACGCTTGCGACACGGCCCCCAACTCACAACCAAACGTATCTCGGAGGACACGTACAAGCCTAATACATATATTATGAATAATACATATATAAATTATAGTGTCTACGTGTCCGTGTCACCATATGATATGCACATGGCCCCGTGTCGGAGGAAAACCCCCAAAATCGACCGTTTTGTCAAATCGACGAGATTCGGCCCACACGTATCCAATTGTGGACACGACACAAGCTACAAACAAACAATCAATGGTCAATTAGATCTATTAGATCCATTGACAAGCACTACATGTGCCAATTTCGGAATTCCCCCAAAATCGACACCAAAATGGACATAACTCCCACCGTAGGTCTCCAAATGATACCAAATCAAATCCTATGGGTAACCTATGCATGTGGGGTGGTTTCTCATGGTAAAAACTCAGATCTATAGTCTATAGGAAGGGGGAAAACTGATTTATACCTATTGGGAGATGGATTCCCAATGAAAAGTCCCAATTGACAAGTTGCTCTTCTCCTTGTAGATCTTGGCCTCCTCCTCCTTGTTTCTTGCTCCTTGCTTGTAGATCCTTGATGTAGAGGCTTCAATGTTGAATTTAGAAGGAGATTTGAAGAGAATTGATGGTGAATTGATGGAGAATTGATGGGGAAATGGAAGAGGAAAAACTAGATCTAGAATTTTGGGGAAGAACTAAAATGAGAGCACTCTCTCTCCTCTCAATTATGGCTGGACAAAAACCCTTCCCCAAGCAATATACAAAGTCAAAAATACCCCTTGGGGCCTCTCATGAAGAAATAATTAGGGAGGGAAGGTTCTATTCTAATGGTTCCACTAATTAATCATGTTTCCTAATCCATGGGCCTAATTCATGGGCTCAACTTAGACTAGTCCAAAAGTTTGTTCATGTCCCCTAATTAAAAGGTTAGGTCCACTACACAAGTCTAAAATAAGTCTACACTAGTAATAATTAAAATAAATAAATTAGTCATGCACAAATATTAATTATAATAATTCTAAAATAATTAATACTCAAGATAAATACCAAACTACCCTTAGATGGAAATGTGAGGGTGACAAAATACAAACCAAGTTAATTCCAACATAAGCATTCATGAACAATCAGGGGCAATAACATATCCAAAACAAGTATGCTACGAGCGAGTTCTAAATCAGGTGCCCAAGTTCTTCTTTTAAACTATAGAACACACGTATAGTTATTACTCAGATGCATGAATGATCCACAGATGTACAACAATGCAATAACTCGTACACGGATTGCCGCTAAGCGAGTATGATCATATGAATGCACAGGGGTCGCTAGCGTAGCCATTTATGGACAGTCGCAATAAGACGATGGTCCCGATGCCCCGGCAACCCGACCGAACTTATCCGTGCTAGGAACAAACTAGCGCGACTACCGGATCTTCCCCCTAGGCCGGATCGGTCCCGGTGCCCCGAACCGAGGAGATCAAGCTCGTGCACAAGCGTCCGCGACTGAATGAATGAGTTCTTTGTTGTTCTATCATTGTTCAGAGTAAACGACAATGGTTATAAGCGCAGATCATGATCCTTGCTACAATCCATCCCAGGCCGTTCGAATCATTTGTTATGAATTTCACCCAAGTTGATACACAAATCCATAATTATGTTCAGGTGCAACTTAACATGATGCACTCCCCTGATTCGAGGATTGTCTTTGGCGACCTAACGGTCCCGGATACTAGCAGGTTCATTTTACACATAAGGACTATTTAATAGTCTTTTGGCTAACAAGATGCATGCACGGTATACACTAGTATTTTACTTGATTGTGGCAAGATTCCAAATAACAAGCATCGCAACGAGGCAACGAGTACAGTTCATGTACAAGCGGCTAGCATGCAATTGTATAACATAAGCAATCACGTTCCAGCTCGGGCCCGAAGGTAGGCCGAGAAGTGAAACCGTAAACGAATTTATCGAACGACACGATATAGGGTCGTGCAGTGCAATGAGTAAACAGAGTGTACTTGTATCATCCTACTCGAGGCACAACGGGATCGAGGCAACAATACCAGTTAACATATCAAGCAGACAAACATGCATATTTCTTGGAACTTAACAATCCATTTAACTCGGGCCCGAAGGTAAGCCGAGGAGTGAAATCGTTAAGGAACTTTCCCAACGATATGATCTAGAGTCGTGCAGTAGAAATGGGTGAACAATGCACTAAGAAGAGCATATATACATATCGATCTATCGAGGCATAGCAGAGTCCAGTTGCCCAAGGCAACGGTAGCATGCGAGGGTCTGTACATAAGCAATTATTTCATTTTCATGTTCTATCATAAGCAATACAAATTTGGAATTATTTCCTTAGCTAGGTGCGTTGTATTCCTATTAGCATGCAGGGGATGATTCACCTAGCGACTAGCATATATCATTCCGTATTTTATGTGTGCTAGCTAAGCAAAGACAAGTTTACCGTAGCCACCCACCTGAGCGATGATTCGCCTCGGTCGAGTGATACTCCGAGCGAGCCTCTGAAAGCCTAAGCCGGTTCTCAGGAAGGGCCAAGTCTGGATAATCCTTTGCCTCAATGAGTCGCCTCGCTGAGCAAGGCAGGTCGGGACGTTGCACTTTTGCCGTTTGAATCGGCAGTCCGCTTGAGCGGAACGAGGTGTTACAATCCGTACTTCCTAACTACCGTATTTAATGACACTATACACATTTAACTAATATACGAAATTGAATATTAAGCTAAATTAATAATTTAATTTTATTACAAATTAGTGTACTTATTAAAAATTAATGTACAAAAAGATAATTGCATTAAAAAAATGTCCTTGATAAAGGCACTAAAATAAGACTCGGGACTGGCAAAATTTTTTACTCAAAAGTTTACTTAGGACTAGTCCAAATATTTATTAGGACTGTCATCCAATAGGTTGGACTGTCAAAATTTTGACAGTCCTAAATTTTGACAGTCCTAAATAAAATATGCAGTTCAATGGACTGTCAAAATTTTGATAGTCAAATATATTGAAAGGACTGTCAAAGTTTTAACAATTCTAATAAATATTTGCACTAGTCCTGAGTAAATTTTTGAGTGAAAAACTTATTAAAAAAATTAGATTTGTTCGAAATCTTTTTTGTAGCACCTATGTATACGGGCCTAAAAAAATTGCTCTTTCGGCCCACATCCTCGTTCAAAACGCGGGTGTTAAACATCCAAAATATAGCGCAAACGGAATCGCGCTGCATCGATCAAATAAGTTTTTGTCAGCGTTTCTGCTGTTGGCCAAACAACGAAAGTGATTTGCACGCCCTTGCAGTTCCACACAACCAAACAACCCCAATCCTCCCCAACATAGATTCCATGAGGAATTATCAAATTTAGCTTCAAATTCATACAACCAGACCATTCCTTATATATTTCTGTGGAGTTTCAAGGGGTTTTAAGAAACAATACATTCCAACCTGACAACATCCACCGCTCTCCTCCCTCCTCGCTTCTCCCACTCCACACTCCAATCTCGCTCTCTCTCCGTCGCCATGGCATTCTCCTCCTCCTCCTCCTCCTCCACTCCCACCCCTCCTCCCCCTCCCGCCACCAACCTCGAGATCCTCGGCCCCCGCCGCTTCCTCCTCTCGGGCTTCTCCACCCTCCAGAAGCCCTACGAGCCCTTCCCCCTACTCGCGTGGAACCGCCACGTCGAGACCATCTTCGCGGCCTTCTTCCGCTCCCGCCCCGACGTCAGGCTCCGCCGCCAGTGCCTCCGGACCAAGGACGACGGCGCCGTATCCCTCGACTGGGTCTCCGGCGACGAAAGGTCCCTCCCTTCGGATTCTCCGGTCCTTGTCCTCCTCGTAAGATTCTGCTTTCTTGATTTTATTTTTTTGTTTCGTATGCATATAACTCTGTCAATCTTATGCACCGACACAGATTTGACACAGCACTGCAAGGACACGAAATGACACGGACACGGTGCCTATTTTGGTGTGTCCGATAGGCGTCAGACACGAGCCAGAGTTTTGGGATGTCCTTGCTTCCCAGTGCATGCATGTCCTTACCAAAAAAAAACTTCCTGTTTGCATTGATGCTCTTGTTATATACATTCATCTCAGGGCCTGCCCTGAGATTCAGAGGGCCTGTTCAAAAACTGAATATAAGACTTTTATGTAAAACAGTAAAAATAAATCAGTGTCATGTATTAATAGCACCAAGTTTAATTTAATTTTTCTTAAAAAAATGACCCGTTTTTATAAATAAAAATTAATAAGAGAATATCATTTAACTTTCATGTATGATGAAAATTGTATTGATCGAACTACTATAACATCTAAATATTAGAAAAATACTACTCAAATTTACAAAATCTACATAAGTTCATTTGCAGAAGAAGTTTGTTACAAAGAGAAGACGAAGCATGTTGATCAAAATGTTCAATATACATACTAGCAATTTTTTTTTGATTCAAAGGTTCTTTGGTTTGAATTATCTTTTATTTATCAAAAACTATGTATTTTACTTGTTATGATTATGTTCAAAAATATACCACGTTATTTTTTTTCAAGTTCCAACCTTATATTTATTTTCCGCATTCCAACCTTATATCTGATGGGAACGGGGTCCATCCCCATGATGAACCAATATGGATTTGATCCATGAAAATCGGTCACCCATGGTTGGGTTCGGCCAAGTACTTAGCCATTTTTCTGGGTGCAGTTTCTGTGACTAGATACAGTTTTGGGAGCCGATTTCGGAGCTGTTGCAGGCATAATTAGGCTCGGTCTTCAACGCGAAAGTTGTTGGAAAAAGTTTTCTCTTTCTTTCCAGCTTTGAACCAGATCATTCTGAGGTGTATTGAAGAAGTTATGGCTCTCGAAAGTAGGCTATCTGTTCATATTCTGCATGTATTCATCTTGCATGCAATAATGATGTATTGCCTTTCTCCATGCATTAGAAGATGGAAGGACTAATCTTGGGAGATGAAAGGGCCGCCCTTTGGACTTCTCCATACATAGAGTGGTGTACCCAAGAGGCTTATCCTCCTTATAAATAGAGGGGAGATGGTAAAGGTTAGAACACACAACTTGTAATCCTCACACTTGTAATTCTTTTCAAGTGAGTTTGAGAGATAGTGATCCTCAAGTGAAGTTGTACCAACTTGAGAGAAGAGCTCTTTGTAATCTTTCATTTGATTATAGTGAAAAAGGCGAAGAAGGAGCGGGTGAGGACGTAGGCTCAAATTGAGCCGAACCTCGGTAAATCTTGTGTGTGTATCTCTCTTATTTTTTGCTTCTCTTCCATTTCTATTTTATATTCTCATCTCATCACAAAGACGGGAAATGTCTTGTTTTTCCCAACAGTGGTATCAGAGCCAGGTTGCTAATCTTCTTGGGTTAAGATGGAGACTCCCATCGGCGGCGTTCGTATGATTAGCTTGAATGGCCGCAATTGGATGATATGGAAGGCGAAGATGATGGACCTTCTCTATTGCAAGGACCTCTATGCACCGGTTGAAGGAGTATCTTCCAAGCCGGAGTCTATGACGGCAGAAGATTGGAAGAAGCTCGACCGGAAGACCATTGGCACCATTCGACAATGGGTGGATGACACCGTATTCCACCATGTGTCAAATGAGACTTCGGCGAATAGCTTGTGGAAGAAACTTGAAGATCTCTACGAGAGGAAGACCGCCGGCAACAAAGCTTTCTTGATTCGGAAGCTTGTCAATCTCAAGTTCAAAGAAGGTGACTCTATATCTGAACATCTAAATGAAATTCAAAGTATTGTGAATCAACTTGTAGCCATGAAGATGGTGTTGGACGACGAGCTTCAAGCCCTTCTCTTGCTTAGCTCGTTGCCAGACAGTTGGGAGACTCTGGTGGTGTCTCTTAGCAACTCAGCACCCGACGGAGTTGTATCCATGAACCAAGTTACAAGCAGCCTCTTGAATGAAGAAATTCGAAGAAAGTCATCCGGATCCTCCTATTCTCATGCTCTTGTTACCGAGAATAGGGGGAGGAGCAAAAGCCGATATCCTCAGAACCGTGACAAGTCAAGAGGGAAATCAAAGGCTAGAAAGGACATCAGTTGCTATCACTGCGGGAAGAGTGGACACATAAAACGGGAATATCGCAAGCTCAAGCGAGAACAAAAGGAAGGAAGGACCAATGAGAAGCAAGAAAAGACTGAAAGTGCAGCCGTTGCCATTGACAATGAAATTGTGCTTTTCTCGGCATGTGAAGAAGACTGTACAAATCTCACTTGCCAAGACTCGGAATGGGTGATTGATTCTGGTGCCTCCTACCATGCTACTCCCCGGAAGGACTACTTCACTTCGCTTCGTGAAGGTAACCTTGGGACGGTAAAAATGGGTAACAAAAACTTTTCTCAAATTCTTGGCATTGGAAATATTTGTGTTACCACTAACATTGGAACAAAGATGGTTCTAAAAGATGTTAGATTTGTGCCCGATCTTCGTCTTAATCTTCTCTCCACCGCAAGCTTGATGAAGAAGGATACACAAGCAACTTTGATAAAGGATGTTGGAAGCTTACCAAAGGTTCACTTGTACTTGCGAGAGGAAAGAAGTGTTGCACTCTCTACAAAACTCAGTTCCACTTGGAGAATGATGGACTTAGAACAGTGGAAGGTACCTCTATGGATTTGTGGCACAAGCGGCTTGGCCACATGAGCGAGAAAGGACTACAAACTCTCGCAAGGCGGCAACTACTTCCATCCATACAAGGTATATCATTATCCCACTGTGATCATTGCTTAATTGGAAAACAACATCGGGTAGCTTTTGTTAAAAACTATAACAAAAAGGAAACCGGCATATTGGACTTAGTCTACTCGGACGTATGCGGACCCATAAATGTAAAAACCTTTAGTGGTGCCTCCTACTTTGTGACCTTCATTGATGATGCATCTAGAAAAGTATGGGTGTATGTCCTAAAAGCCAAAGATCAAGTCTTTGAAGTTTTCAAAGATTTTCATACCAAAGTTGAAAGAGAAACCGGAAAGCTCTTGAAGTGTATTCACACGGATAATGGTGGTGAGTATACTTCAAGGATGTTTGAAGACTATTGCTCTAAATATGGCATTAGACACCAAATGTCTGTCCCACACACACCACAACACAATGGGGTTGCAGAAAGAATGAACCGCACAATTGTGGAAAGAATAAGGAGTATGTTATCCTTAGCTAAATTACCAAAAATATTTTGGGGAGAAGCAGTACGAACTGCCTGCTACTTGATAAATTTGTCCCCCTCAGTTCTTTTGGATGGAGATATTCCTGAAAGGGTTTGGAGTGGAAAGGATATTTCCTATTCCCACTTGCGTGTGTTCGGGTGCAAAGCATTTGTGCATGTACCTAAGGAGAAAAGAACAAAACTTGATGACAAATCCATTCCATGCATCTTCTTGGGATATGGAAATGATGAATTTGGATATAGGTTGTGGGATCCTAAAAACAAGAAAATTGTAAGGAGCAGGGATGTTGTATTTTGTGAAGATAAAACACTTACTGATTTTGAAAAAGAAGAGGAGCCACAAAACACTCACATCATCCCAGATCCAATCTCCACACCGGTTGTTTTACCTTCTCCTATGATAGAAAATAATGATTTTCAAGATGTGCAGGAAGAAGAAGAAATTACAGGTTCCCCAGGTTTTGATCAGGGGGAGCATGAACATGCAGAGCCACCTCATATGGATCAGCTACAAGCACCTCAGTTGAGACGGTCGGATAGAGATCGGCAACCCTCAACCAGATATCCTACTTCAGAATATACTATGGTGACAGATGCAGGTGAACCAGAAAGTTTCCATGAAGCACAAGTACATGAAGATCATACCAAGTGGAAGAAAGCCATGCAAGAGGAGATGGATTCCTTGCATAAGAACCACACTTATGACTTGGTGGAGCTACCGAAGAACAGAAAAGCCTTGAAGAACAAATGGGTGTTCAAAATCAAGAATGAAGGAAATGACCAAGTCAAGTACAAAGCTCGCCTCGTGGTGAAAGGTTTCAGTCAGAAGCAAGGTATTGATTATGAAGAAATATTTTCTCCTGTTGTAAAGATGTCTTCTATTCGGGTTATTCTTGGTCTTGTCGCTTCTCAAGATCTTGAAGTTGAGCAGTTAGATGTGAAGACTGCATTCCTCTATGGTGATTTGGCAGAGGAAATCTATATGGAGCAGCCAGAGGGTTTCAAGGTAAAAGGCAAAGAACAGTTGGTTTGCAAATTAAAGAAAAGCTTGTACGGGCTCAAGCAGGCACCGCGACAGTGGTATAAAAGGTTTGATTCTTTTATGCTTGACCATGGGTATAAAAGAACATCTGCAGATCATTGTGTTTATATCCAAAAGTTCTCTGATGATGATTTCATTATTCTCTCTCTATATGTTGACGATATGCTTGTTGTTGGAAAAGATATGTCTAAAATTGACAGGCTGAAGAAAGAGCTGAGCAATTCCTTTGACATGAAGGACTTAGGAGCGGCACAACATATATTGGGAATGAAAATCTCTCGGGACAGAAATGCGAAAAAGTTGTGGCTATCGCAAGAAAGATACATTGAACGTGTTCTGGAGAAGTTTAATATGTTGAACTCCAAGCCGGTCAGTACACCGCTAGCAACTCATTTTAAGCTAAGCTCACAACAAAGTCCTTCAAGAGAGAAGGAGAAGGAGGAGATGAGGAGCATTCCATTTGCCTCAGCCGTCGGAAGCTTGATGTACTCCATGGTTTGTACAAGACCCGACATAGCACATGCAGTTGGTGTGGTAAGCCGTTTTCTTGCCAATCCGGGTAAAGAACATTGGGAAGCAGTAAAATGGATCCTAAGATATCTTAGAGGAACTTCTAAATATTCTTTATGTTTTGGAGATGGCAGACCTATCTTGGAGGGTTTCACTGATTCTGATATGGCAGGTGACTTGGACAAAAGAAAGTCCACATCTGGATACTTATTTATCTTTGCAGGGGGAGCCGTATCATGGCAATCAAAGTTGCAAAAGTGTATAGCTCTATCCACCACAGAAGCTGAATATATCGCTGCCACAGAAGCTAGCAAGGAGCTCTTGTGGATGAAGAACTTCCTAAAGGAGTTATCGCTCAAGCAAGAGAAGTACACTCTTTACTGTGACAGTCAGAGCGCCATCGACTTGAGTAGAAACGCTACATATCACTCAAGGACAAAGCACATCGACGTACGCCATCACTGGATCCGAGATGCTTTGGAGAATCAACTGATGCACATTAAGAAGGTTGATACAAGCCAAAATCCGTCGGACATGATGACGAAGCCTCTACCAAAAGAGAAGCATGACTTCTGCCGAAGGAAGGCAGGTATGACTACTGTTTGAAAACCTCTCTCCTCATGTGGATGGAGGGGGAGATTGATGGGAACGGGGTCCATCCCCATGATGAACCAATATGGATTTGATCCATGAAAATCGGTCACCCATGATTGGGTTCGGCCAAGTACTTAGCCATTTTTCTGGGTGCAGTTTCTGTGACTAGATACAGTTTTGGGAGCCGATTTCGGAGCTGTTGCAGGCATAATTAGGCTCGGTCTTCAACGCGAAAGTTGTTGGAAAAAGTTTTCTCTTTCTTTCCAGCTTTGAACCAGATCATTCTGAGGTGTATTGAAGAAGTTATGGCTCTCGAAAGTAGGCTATCTGTTCATATTCTGCATGTATTCATCTTGTATGCAATAATGATGTATTGCCTTTCTCCATGCATTGGAAGATGGAAGGACTAATCTTGGGAGATGAAAGGGCTGCCCTTTGGACTTCTCCATACATAGAGTGGTGTACCCAAGAGGCTTATCCTCCTTATAAATAGAGGGGAGATGGTAAAGGTTAGAACACACAACTTGTAATCCTCACACTTGTAATTCTTTTCAAGTGAGTTTGAGAGATAGTGATCCTCAAGTGAAGTTGTACCAACTTGAGAGAAGAGCTCTTTGTAATCTTTCATTTGATTATAGTGAAAAAGGCGAAGAAGGAGCGGGTGAGGACATAGGCTCAAATTGAGCCGAACCTCGGTAAATCTTGTGTGTGTATCTCTCTTATTTTTTGCTTCTCTTCCATTTCTATTTTATATTCTCATCTCATCACAAAGACGGGAAATGTCTTGTTTTTTCCCAACAATATCTATTTTAACCAAACAAATTCAAATAATACGCATCCAAAAAACTTAAAACCATTTTTTATTCCAAAGAACTTGTGTTTTACTTGCTAATTAAAATTTTGTTCAACACTACATCGAATATTTCTTGAAACATGTAAAATAAAATAGAGATGTAAGAGATTGAATCTTGTACCTCCCGCATGCAAAACAAGCACTTTATCACTTGAACTACATTATTACATTATCATATTTAACTATTCCTTATAAAAATATTATAACAACGAACTTCCAAAATTAAGGGCCCTCTAATATAGAGGGCCCTGTTCGGTCGCTCCAGATGAACATGGCCGGTCCTGATTCATCTTGATTTAGAGTCTAAAGATTAGAAATGGTAAGGTTCAGAAACAACTTTCTAAAGGGCTGTAGGGGAATTGATTCAAAAACTAGACTTAACCCGGACCCACTCTTAGTTTCACACATGGACAAATCCATGTGTATATCAATATGATTATTAATCCTTTTCTGAATATTGCACACTAGAAGTATTGGTCTAGTGGTGAGTAGGAGTTGGGGTGGGATTTGAGATGCCCAATGTTCAAAACCCTCAGTCCGCAATTCTTTTTTACCAACTAATATGACTCGCGGTCGTTTCTTTTTCTTTTTTCTTTTGCTACGTGGCTAAAGATGGATTTGTGAATGTTACAATAAATTGAACTTTGATGTTGCTAGAAAATATTTGAGGGATTGTATTGTTACAAGGAGATTCATTGCGCCAATATTAATTAATCTTCTTAGATTCATACGGTGGGTGAATACACTAAGTGAATGGATCTATTTCATACGGCCCAATCTCAAATATAACTTATGTTTATATTTAAAACATATTCTTAAATAGACATATCCTTAAATAACTTTGTTTACTTATAACATACTCATAAGTTATGTTTGTTAATGAATTTAGTGTGTCTATCCTATAAAAAGATAGGTCCAACACTCATTCTAGACACACAATGTGAAAGAACAAAGAAAAGTTTCTCTTAGTAAAGTAAACAACATTGGTTCAGAAAGCTTGTACGGTAACCTGACACATCCAAGATGTGCTTGTGTATGTGTAACAATAGGTGGTAATTCAGATCAACGTGGAGCGTTCTAGTAGTTCAGTTGCAATTGGTTTCTGGGAGTAGATCGACGAAAATGATTGAATCTTGCTTTGAGCACTGGCGATTTCGATCGCCCCAACAATATCAAATTATTATTTTCTATTTATTATAGTTAGTTATGTTGCAATTCAAGACATCTACTAATTGTTTAGCGAAGTTTTGAAGCCCAGTCAATAAAAAGGGTCTACATGCAGAAGTCCCTGAAATATAGCTCATGGAAACTTCTTGTTCTGCCATACAATATTTTTTTGAAATCAAGTTCTTGAAATTGAAGGATTCAAATGGCTGACCCCAAAATTTGCAATAAAGGCTTTGTTGTTCTCGAAATTCGATTTCATTAGTGAATCACATTTTGAAAAAACACATTTAATTCAAATCATAAATTTTTCATTGTGAAACCATGTGATACAAGTGCAATTTTGGAAAGGATGGAAGTTTGGTAATAAGTTTAAAAAATACTGTTTTAATGGAATATATATATATATATATATATATATATATATATATATATATATATATATATATATATAAATTTTTTTTTTAAATAACACTTTTTTTGTCGAGAATCCTTGGTTTCTTGATGCTGAGTTTCACTTACAGCGATATGAATATTGATTCTGGTTGTTCTTGCAGCCCGGGCTCACTGGAGGGAGCGGTGATAGCTATGTGAGACACATGCTTGTGAAGGCCAGGAGTAAGGGATGGCGTGTTGTTGTGTTTAACAGCCGTGGTTGTGGTGGTGGTCCGGTGACGACGCCTCAGGTATATCGAGTTATTTCTTGAAAGAACTTCATTTTTGTTGTCTTTGATTATGCAGATGGATTTGTATGAGTAGAAACTGTCTGAATAATAAAAAACAAATAGAACACAAAAAAGTAGAAAACAAGAACTTGAATAATAAAAGACAAATAAAATAAAAAAAAGTAGGAAACAAGAACTTGCCGAACCGGCAATAAGGCTGTGAGGCACATTTGGGAATCTTTTCGTGTTAAGATATTTTCCCCTACTTGTAAGAATCTGCGAAAGGATTATATAGAAAATTTACTATGTGATACGAGAGTCACAAAAAGATCCTATTGATAGCAAATTTGGAGGATTTCATAGTGAATTTGCTCTAGGAAACAAGAAAGCCAAGGAGATCCTAAGGATAGCAAATTTGGAGAGATCTTTCTTGAACTCTCTTTAGGAACTTTTAGAAATTGATGGGATAATTTATGATAAAGAGACTTGCCCCATTTAAACATCTTAATGGTCACCACTTATGTCTCTTGATTTAAATTTGAATTCCAATTATTATTCCTTGTATGTAGCAAACAACTATCTTGTTAAAGTTATTTAAAATTATTTGCTATTTTGAATTTAAGAATTTAAATAAAGAAATATATGTTAATTGACCACTCATGTAGTATAAGAAAATATCAAATACATGATTGGAGTCACAAGGTCCTCTGCCCTTGCTACAAGTGCTAAGTGCGCCTAATAATACGCTACTAGTGTGTTACAATTCACTGCCAACATTGTTGGTACGTGTGCATGATTCAAATAGCAACATTAGAATCTTATGAATCTTTGTATGTTATAATGTTAGTCTACTTCGTTGTGAAGCAAAATTCACTTCCACTTTCCTCATAGTTTGTCTTTCTAATGAGGTAGAGGGATTGGTTGAATATTATTTGCCTATGATCCATGTTAGTTTAACTGGAGTATAAAGCAGGGTCTATTTTTAATACATGTACACACATATTGGCATAATATATAAGAAGTTTCATTCTAAAAAGCGAAATAATGAAATTATCGTGTAAAGACTAAAGAGACACATGTCTCTCCCCCAATAGGCCTATAGTTTTATTAGTTTAAAAAAAAAGAGACCCTTGTACACTTCAACTTACTGTAATGAAAGAATGTTTTAAATGACAATATATATGTCGAAGATCCTCAAGGATTAAATGTTATAGCAAAGTAAAATACGTTTCTGAAATTAATAACACGTTATTTATATGCAGACGATAAATTATAAGATATTGGATATCTTCATTGTGGCAACATCATTAAATGCTACATTATAGGTGCAATATTTGGTTATTTCCTGCATTGAGCTATTTCCTCACCTTTAATCTTTCCTATGGTCCTCATCTCTCCTAAATCTCCACAAGCAGTAATTAAAAGTGTTGGTGATGAGGAACTCCTACAATAGTACAAAAATGTTGCATTAAATGATGCCGACACATTGAGGATATCTAATATCTCATTTATTTTTTTTCTACATATAAATAGCGTGTTGTTGATATCGATAATGTTACTAAAACCTGTGGCAACCCGTTACCTAGTTTGATCATTTACTACTTCAAGATCTTTTGTTATATTTTATTGGTTTCTTAAAACACTATTTCATTTGTTACATTAAGTTGAAGAACACAAGGTTCTTTTAGGAAAACCTTACAAAAACATTAATGGAGAGAGACACGTGTCTCTTTTACACATTCATTTCAAAATTTTGTTTTTAAAAGGGAGGGCAAAACAATCCCATATATTCTTCCCACATGGGTCTATGCGTATTGTACAGGTGCAGAGTATACGTAGTATCACGTACAACCTACTTTATACGCCAGTCAAAGAGTATTCAACCAGTCCTTCCATCTTATTAAAAAACAAAAGGAACTTGTACGTATATTTTTCCTATTATTAAACAAGTATATGGTGAGTTTCTTAACATTTGAAGTCATTGGGAGCTTTTCAATAACAGATGTAGAACTACTCACATACACAACTTTATTTAAAAATCTGAAGTATCAACATCGATTATAAGAAGATATTCAGAATGGCTACAAAAAAGGTTAAGCTTTCAAAACTTTAAACCAGTATTTCGTTAAATTATATCGTCGATGAGACAAGCTTTCTAGCTAGAAGGACAAAATGGTGTTCCTTCTACAGAAATGGCTTATGTTGGATCCAGATCTCCGACCAATACCTGTGCAACACCAGAGGATTCTATTATAACGGGGTTGAGTATAGAGAGACATATGAAGGATGAATTCGTTTGTCGTGGTCACATTTTGATCACATTGTCTAATTGCGTGTGATTGTGATCTGTTTGTGTCAATGAAGTAACCAAGGGAGAGAGAGACATTGGAAGACGGGTACACCACTAAGAAGCAAGGTACCTGACAAGTGTAGTATGAAGTAATTTGAATTTAAGATGGCACACAACATGCCAATATGGACCAAGTGCATGAATTGCAAATTATTGTTAGTAGAGTCTTAACATCTCAAAATAATAGTTCCTGAAGATTGCTCATCTTGTAAGTAATGATTACCTGAAGAACCTTCATCGCATGACAGAAGTTTGCAGTGTGGAAATATACAAAAGCATCTCAGAAATAACAATTTGGTGTATACCTAAGCCCCAAGTGAGCCTTGCCAGCGAAAGCTGGTCTAACCAAAAAACAGAAAAAAAATCTGAAAGTGCATATAAAGGTTTTGGTGTTAAGGAAATAACAACTCTTACAAGTAAAATATGCCATTACATAAGAGAGTGCAGGTATCATAAATGTGAAGAAGCTTCTCTGGAAATGCAGTGAACATGGTGGAAGATGTCAAGAACTTCTGGCTATGATTACAAAATTGCACAAATACTGCAAGATTACTTTTGAGTGGCAGCTAGATTCTAGAGCCACAATTCATATATGCAATGATAAGGATCATTGCAATATAAGGCATTCTTTACAATGAAGTCCTTATGGAAAATCATTATTCTGTAAATTTACTGGGAAGAGGAACAAATTAACGTCACTTATGGAAAACCTTGGTGAATGATTTGCATGATTTATATCTATGAACGGTGTATTTATTGACAAGAATTTGTGTCTACAATTACAAAATACACATGAATACTGCAAGATTAATTTTGACTACCGGCTAGATTCTAGATCAACAATTCATATATGCTATGATAAGGATCAATTCAAGAAATATGAAGGCATTGTTTGCAAGGAAGTTCTTATGGAAAGTCATAATTTTATAAATTTACTGGGAAGAGGAACAAGTGAACTTGACTTCTGGAAAACCTTGGTGAATGACTTGCCTGGTTTATACCTTTGCATGGTGTGTTTGTTGGCAAGGCTTTATGATTATTCTAGAGTCTGATAAATTGAATTTAATATGAATGGTGAATTTGTTGGCAAGGTTTATACTTGCGGTGACAACTCAACCTTGATGGCATTAGTAAAGTAACCACAAGTTATGCTTATATTGTTGATTCTTTGTGTTTTATGGGGAAATAAAGAGAGTAGGAATTCAGTTTATGTGAATATATAACTTGTGCCGCTTCAATAAGAGTTGAAACCAGGATAAGATCATGACATAATAGTGCTAAAGCATAGATAGACTTCTCTAGTGAAACCAGATTTAATTATGTGTCTCTCGTTCAGGTTCTAAACATATGAGTTTTGGTTTAAGCATAGGCGACCATCATCTTCATTTCATCATCATCCCAGCCTTATCCCATGAGAATGGAGACGATTATGGAGCATAAGAGAGCTATATACTGGATATGACAGTTTTGTGACTGACTGTCGACCTGACATCAACTCTCTATGTTTGTGTCAAATTTCTAGCCAAGGTAGATATGAGCATGAGAGGACTATGCCATAAAAGCTAGGTAGCCAGTTGATAGGCAAGTAGGGGTACCTTTTGGATTGTAGTTTAAACTCATGCAACCAAGAAGCACCTTTCAAGTTCCCTAGACTATCAAGAGTCTAGACAAAAGGTAAAATGATATAATTTAGTGTAGGGAATTGCATTATTGTCTATGACACATTACGCCAAAGAGTGAAGGAATGACAATCTCATAAACCAATTTTGCTATTAAAGGTTTAAATTGAAGCAATGTTGTCAAAAGCACGCCTAGGTGCAAAGCATAAGAGGGGCATGGCTATGTCTCGCTTCATGCGAAGCGCGCTTCGACAACAAAAGCGGTGCCTAGGTCGAAGCAGTGAAGCACTGGGTGCATGCCTAAGTCTGCTTTGTTTTTTTCTTTCTATTTTTTGATTTATAAGAGCCCAATACCATTAAGATATGTTAACATGTTAACTTAAGTCAGGATGCGGGTTTGACAAAACACGATTCAACAGTCTCACAAAATCTTACATAATTTTTAAAATACTTTCACATACAAAACACGTATCCCTACCGTCTCTCGTCGCTGAACCCCTTCCGTCGACAGTTCTCTTGCGTTGCCGATTGCCTAGACTCCTTCCCACTTGACTCTTCGACTCCCTCCCACTATTGAATCCCTCCCGCTCAATTTTCTCTCGTCACTTGCGCCCACCTCCTCATCCTCTTCAACTCCCTCCCAACGAAAGTCCTTGGGTTCAACTAGACCTAGGATGAAAATACTCATTACTCGTACTGAGTGATCCTAACTAAAAATTTCTATTAGCAAAAATGCCTAAAATGTTATTAATTTCGAACAAATTTTGAAGACATACAAAGAAACAAACTAATATGACATAAATATACATGTTCTTTTCTTCCTTCTATGTGTTTTTTTCCTTGCTCGTGCCTTGCTTTGCGCTTTGTGCCTATCAATGTTCAAAGTATCGGTATCGATATCGGTATCTGACATTTTGTATGAGTATCGGTATCGACAGTATCGTTGATATCGAATCGGAGTATCCGATTTTTTGGTATCAGCAGTATCGACAATATTAAATAATTATTAAGAATTTAGAAAAAAATAGTTACATACAATAATATTACACTTACAAAAATGTTACATACAATAATAAAAAATGTTACATAAAATAATATTGTATTTATAAAAAAATATTGCATACGATAATAAAAAATATTACATACAAGATTTACATTGGGGCAATAATAAAAAAGGTTAAAACTCCTACAGAAATTCACTTATAAAAAACATGACATACAATATTATTATACTTATAAAAACGTTACATATAATAATAAATTATATATATATATATATATATATATATATATATATAAAGTTAGATACTATAGTAAATTAGTATATATATATTTACAAAAAAATTACAATAATAAATAATATGATAAATACTATGTATATAAATAGTATGATATGTCCAAAATGGAGGGTTTCGTCTGGCCCAATAGTATGATATGTCCAAAATAGTCAGCCAATAAATCAATTTTTGTATAAGAACCTGGCCCAATAATAAGATATTTACATTTTCTATATAAGAACCCGATCCAAAATAGTTCGGCACAATACCGAAAGCCTAACCCTAACTTGATATATATGAAATACGTAATGTTCTAAAAATTGGCCTAGGCCTAGGCGGCCGCTCCCCGCAACGAAAACCTCCTATTCGACAATCCTAGGTGGCTAGACGGGTCTGTTCGGTCTAGGCGGATATGCGGAAAATAAAAAAAATTGAAAATTGAAATTTTAAATTTTAAATTTTAAAAAAATGCAGATTTCAGAAATTTTGTTTAAAAAAATTTCAAATTTCGAAAAAAAAATTTAATTTGTTTTTCATTTTTTTGAAAAATTTCCAAAAAAAAAGTCATAAAATTCAAAATTCCTAAAAAAAAATTTGCGCGGCGCCTAGGCGCTAAGCTGTCCTCCGCCGCACCGAGGCCGTATAGCGATTTTTAGAACATTGATCGGAAGGGGAGAAATACAGCCTCCGTTCTCTCCTCCCACTTTTCTATGGAACCAAAACACGCATGATCTGTTTGGTTAGTGGTTATAACTCACTTTTGTGAGTTATAATGTAAACAACACAGTAAATAACGTTTGGCTAAAGTTTTGAGAATGTACACTTTAAAAAGTTTTCTCTGAACTCAGCTATTAAACGCTGATTTCAGAGAGCAGTCCAAAGTTGTTTTCAGATCAAGATATTTTTGCTTTTCGTCGGGCCCTCGCCAACTCCTCTCTCTTTCGAGATTCTCTCTCCTCTCTTCTCCTCTTCCGGTCCCTTCGACATGTCAGAGAGGCGACGATGGATCCGAGCTCGAGGACAACGGTAGGGAGGGTTAGGGGTCGAGGTCCTCCTTGAGATCGAGGACGGTGGTGGGGTTGGTGACGACGGTGCGGGTGAGGGTGAGGGGTCGAGCTCGAGGACGTCAGATCCGAGCTCGAGGACGGCGGTGGGGTTGACGACGACGGTGCGTGCGAGGGTTATGGGTCGAGCTTGAGGACGACGGATCCGAGATCGAGGACCGCGGTGGAGTTGGCGACAAGGGCGTAGGCAAGGATTAGGGGTCGAGGTCCTCCTCGAGTTTGAGGACAGTGGTGGGGTTAGCGACGACGGTGGGTCGAGGGTTAGGGGTCGAGCTCGAGGACGGTGGATCCGAGCTCGAGGACGATGGATTCGATCTCGAGGACGGCGGTGGGGTTGGCGACGACGGTGTCAGGGCTTGTGTTGTGTCCTCGGGGTCGGACCCGGGGACACAGGAAATAGTTGGTTTTCTGCGAGATTTTTTGGTTGTGCTTGTATCTGAACATAAGAAATGAGTGTGGATACGCTAGAGTCGGACCCGAGACCGGACACACGGCTGACACATAATTTATATCTGGTGGACACAACAAGGATGCTGGAATTTAAAATTATTTTTCAGATGAAAGTAGCCAAATGCAAACTCAGAATCTGAAAACAACTTTATAACTTACTTTCAGAAAACTGTTTTCAGAACCAAATTTCAGAAAACATATCCAAACGGACCCGCAACCTCCCACTCTTTCTCCTCCCCACCTTCCTGTCTCCACTCTTTTTCCTTCCTCAAGGAGCAGCAACAGTAACAGAGTAGGAGCGGGGACGGAGAAAAGGGGGCCACAACGGTGGAGAAAGGGGTTGCGACATCTCAATGTTTTTTTATAGAAAGATCTAGTTGAGATAATTTTTTTCTATATACTTTTTCAATCCTAATTATAGAAATTTTAGCAAATTTATATTATTGATTTTACTTTTTTCTTGATTTGACGCTAGATTTGACACTAATAAATGCGTTTGCTTTGTTTTGCTGGATTCAATTTTTTATAATTTTGAAATCGTCACGTATCGGTTGTATCGGTCGGTATCAGTTACTTATTCGTCGACACAGACCGATACAATCAATTTTGATTATGTCTAGGTCGTTTCCGATATTTTTTATGAGTATCGGATCAGACACCTCCAAATCCGATCCGAGCTGGCCGATACCGATACGTATCGGCCGATACATCGAACCTTGGTGCCTAGGCTCCAGAGGACCTTATCACATAGGCGCGCTTTTCGTCTTTGACCACTATGAATTGAAGCACGAAGATATCTTCTTCTATACATTCTTATATCAATTAAAATTGATTGCAACTTTACTCAAGTTCCACTAGAAATGTTAGTACTTTAAATTGTTAAATAAGTTGGTTTTGTAATAGTACACATCGGTAAGAGAAAGACAAGGCTTCCTTTCTTTATAAGTAAAGAGACTCGTTATAGACTTGTTTAATAATAGGTGGACAATGACACAAAGGTCTATAAGGTTCCAATGCTTGGATAGGAACGAATTTAAAGTTTAAAGTCAAGAGATGTGGCCAATTGCATCTAAATAGCTGATGCATCCACTCACTAGGACTGAAAGCTGGCATGTGGTCAGTTGCGCCATCAACTATGATTAATGGTGTGGGGGGTGGTGATTAAGAGCCTAGATTTTTTTTTTTTTGAAAGATATAGATTTAGTTTAAAACTGCAAATAGACCTCTTTGAAAGAGGACTTCACATCTTGATTTCCAGTGAGCTGTTAGCATGATCCCTAATAGTTTGATTGTCTAACAAAATTATCAGTCATTAAAATATTAATATAGTAACTTAATACTGGCGGAGCAATGGACAAAACTGTTTCTTGAAGGTTCAAAAAGTGAAACAAATGTTCGATGTCTAAGGCATCCCGACACATTGGATATGATGCGTCTGCTCCCCAGAGAATTGTGCTCTCGTCCTATATTCATTGGTAGTGTGTTTGATATAAAATGCCAAATTAAGTGAAAAAACAAGATATGAGAGTTGCGAAGAGGTGTTTCCTTAATTCTCTTCGAGATTCCGTTGATCTTTTAATGCTATCGATATGGTAAGTTTCATACTTGGTTCAACATGGACCATATATTCTAGTGGGATTGTGCCTAGGCGGAAGATCAACAACTTCTGTATTTGGTTCTTGCAAATGTATTTCTTTAATACCAATGTCATAATATATGCATATTACGTGTAAACACTTTAATGCATAGAGGACACACATACATTGACTTAGTTTATGAATGAAGTGAATATAAGTTTGCCTTGCAATCTCTTATGCAACAAAATTAGAATATTGCTGGGATAGGAACACGAAGACACCATGTGACAACACGAACAAATGAATTCTCATAGCTTAAGGAAGGTTGCTACAAGAGGTCAACCCTCAATTCCACACCATAAAATCTAGAGCTACTATTGAAACCCTAAAGATGCATAGGAAATATGAGAGTGAATATTCCTCAGACCAGAAAATCCAGACAACCAAGTCCGAAACCATGAAGAAGCCTGAAAAATATGAAGAGTTAATATTTTGTGGTAGAATGTATGTCATTGATGGACTTTTCTCAAGCTTTTTATAGTCTTCAGTAGAGATTCTTGTCCATGTTGGAAGAAAATCCTAACAATGTGGGACTTATCTTCTATAGTGGAATAGGTAAATCTCATTATCAAATCCCAACAAAGGTATGGTTGACATCTTCTCCTTTTATTTATGGCCTATAGGGCTTACAGTTAGTGTATTAGGTGTGAAGGAGGCACCCTAGGAAACATAACTGAAAGATAGAAGGAACTACATCTTATGGGGTTATTATCAATCGTCATATTGCACATATGGAACACAACGGACCTCCACAAGCTTCATACCTCCTTGATGCATGGTGAACCTTTGTCGCTGTGCAAGCACACATATTTATGTTATGGTTGGAAACTCTCTAGTCTAAATTCATGAAGATTTGAACCTAAGACCAATATATTGTTGGTGCTAGTGCGATGATTATTTAGGATCAAGTCATTATCAGGTAGGATTTTTATTTGGTATGTAGGTATTGGTTAGTGATTGTACCGGGCTCTTATACTTTTCTTTGTGGAAGATGACAATAGTTGATTAATGAAATTGTTGAGTTCCTTCCATGGTTGCTTGTGTGTTGTATGATTGGGTGTATAATCCTACTTCTTGATTGTGAAGCATGCAATTTTGTGTACGAGAATAACCAAGAAAGACACTTCAGAGATCGATGAGCTAACTTGTCTCGATTAGGTTCTAAGTTGTGAACAAAAGCGACACACCCAAACACTCGAGGAGGTAAGGAAAAAAGGAGTGACATCTGTATGTAACATGGAGAATAGAACTTGGTTATTTAATATAGATGATGACACGCGATTAATTAGATAAAGTGCAGTAAGAACCGTATATGCCCAATACTATTTAGGAACATGCATATTGAACAAGAGAGTTTGAGCCACATCTAAAATGTGTCGTTATTTGCGTTCGACTATACCATTTTGTTGAGAGATGTGGACACAACTGATTTGATTATTCATGCCGCGATCAACACAGGAAGTGTTCACAGAAGATTGAGTATACTCCAAAGCATTATCAGTACGCAACATTTTGATGCTTTTATCAAACTGAATATAGACTTCATTATAAAAGACAGATAACACATTTGGAAAATCAGATATTTCTTTCATTAAATAACACCAAGTTATTCTGGAATAATCATCAACAAAAATAACAAAATACTGAAATTCTTTCGAACTTTTGATTTTAGACGGTCCATAAATATTAGAACGAACAAGATTAAAAGTCTGCAACTGACGACTCTTAATACGACGAGAAAAAGAACTATAATGATGCTTGCCTAATTGACAAGCATCGCATTCAAGAACAGAAACATAACTCAAACTAGAGACAACTTTATGCAACTTAGTCAAAGATGGATGACCCAAATGATAATGCAACTGCAACGGAAAAGTAGAAACAGAAGTGAAAGCTTTTCCAGGTAAATCAAAGTAATACAGTCTCTCTTTCGTATCCCGAACCAATCATCTTCTTCGTTCCGAGGTCCCCAAAAATACAAGAATTGTGAGAATGTTACATAATATTGAAGATATTTGGTTAACTAGCTCACAGATAGAAAATTGAAAGAAAATTTAGGCATATAAAATGAATCAAATAATGGCAGTATTTGAGTAAGGTGAATGACACCTTTCCCAATAACATGACGAGTAGACCCACCAGCCAAGATAATATTATGTTTCATAGGACTACGATTTTAAAAGAGAGTTTATACTAGATATGTGAGAACTTGCTCCTAAGTCGATGACCCAAGAGTTGGGTTGCCACAAAAGCAAGATTACCTATACATGCCATGGTTGCAGTAGGTTGGGAGAGGTACTAGCAAGCGTGTTCAACTTTTGGAGGATCAGTTCAAATGGCGATGAGGTATCAGACATTGAAGTCTGATTGAAACCAGAAGTATCATCTCTAGGAGCAGAAGTGGTGACTTGGGAGTCTGGGACTGCATATTTTCATCATGCACTTGATGTGCATATTCTGATTTATTCCACTTGTCCCAACAATAGTCTTCGATGTGACCGAGCATTCCACAATAGTTATACTTCCGTGATTGACCACGACCATCACCACCACCAAGGCCACCACCATGACCACCACCACGACCATTGTCTCTACCACTATGACCACCTCCTCGACCAAAACTACGACCATCTCTACCACCACAACCACTGCCACATCCACCACCATGACTAACAACACTAGTAACTAGGGAAGAAGAGTAATTACTCGACACCAGAGAATTCTGTCCTAGAAAGAAATGATTGAGACGGAAGAAAGTATTTGCCACCGTAGGTAACTGCTCTTCAGTAAGAATCTGAATCTTATAAGGTTCGAGTGCAGGATCCATGTCGGCTAGGATAAGTGAAACATGAAACTCTTTCTTCTGTCGCTTAACTTACTTCAAATCAGTAGTAACACGATGATATTGTAACAGTCCTCCCACAAAGTCTTCTTTGAGCCAGATATTCATTCACATGCTTCCATTTTTATTTTGTATTAAACAATAACTCGTACAACTCATAGATACGAGTCACATTCCGCTTTTGCGAATATGATTCTTCTAGAGATGTCCAAATATGTTTGGAGGATTCACACCACTGAACATTAGAGACGATGTGCGGCTCCATACTATGCCACAACCACGACATAACATATGCATCGACACTCATTCAATCCTCATACTTAACGAATATTTCAGGAAAGGGTTTTTTCATATTTTTTTTTAACTTCTTCTTCGCCCTCAACACTGCTTTGATAGACTTGGACCAGGCAAGGTAGTTTGCACCATTGAGTTTCACCGTTGTAATCGATTTTTTCAATTCATCATTATGAATAACATTATTAGGACCACCACCAGTACTATGAACCTCGCCAGAAGATTTAATCTCCACCATGCTTGTTGATGCAGCATAAAGACGAGATCTCTGGAATCCTAGATCTCACAACGAACAACCAACGGAGAGATGTAGAAATTTTAGATCTCATAAACAAACCATGAACGACCACGAACAACGAACGGCGAATCATGAAAAGCAGACGAAAAAAATCGATCGAAGGAGAAGGAGAGAATAAGTTCGATCAGCAACAGCGTGGATGAAATTTACAGTACCTTCAAAAGATGCTTTGATACCTAGTGAAGTTTGGAGAGGAGAGAACGAGAGAAGGCGGAGAAGAAAGAATATAAGAAATGAGAGTGTAAGGTCCTGAAACCCTAGGTTGCACTTCATTTTATTTATATTAATATGCATGATGATAAAAACATCCACAATTTCTAATGTACTCTCATAAGATAAATAACAATAATAACTCTAACACCCTTCAATAGCTTTCATTTCAACCTTCACAAAGGTTAATGCTCTCAGTGCTTTAACCACTTTTGTTGATCTATCTTCAGCTTATTGAGTTGCTAAGTTGCAACTGAGTATCTTGTTATAGAGAAGAATTGACGGTTCAGGTCTCTGATGATGCTTGATGGAGAAATATGCAGGGTCTGTTGGATTCGGTGACATCCTCCACTGGAAAGATCACCATTGAATTGGACTCATCTGGTGTCAAAGTTTATATGTATGACTAACCAAAATGAAAATTTCCCCTCATGTGGGACTCGATTTAACCAGTATCCAAGGGAAAATCGGTCATATGCTAAAGACTTGGTAACCAATATGGGCAGAAGTTTAATTCTGTATGGACCCTGAGTTATTAGAGGGGTGTTAGAAGGTAGATCTTTTAATAGGGGCTGACTGTTGCAAATACTTAGGGAGGTTGAGTGCAATTTACCAGATTAAGAATGACACGTCAATGAATGTCCCTTTGTATTTTAATGATTCAATCCACTTCTCTATCTCCAGTTTGATGTATGCTATATTCACATCTTTTCTTACATTTTTTTAAACATCATTATTATGTACAGATTATCATTATCTTTGTCTCTAACAAATCCTTTTTCAGTGTGCAGTTTTATTCAGCTTCATATACAGAAGATCTTTGTCAAGTTGTTGATCACGTTGCAACACGTTATCCTATGTCTAAAATATATGCTATTGGGTGGTCTCTTGGAGCAAACATTCTTGTCCGTTTCTTGGGTCAGGTACTAATCCTATTCAGAAATACAATTTGGAGACTACCTCTTGTCATGATTTCCTGTAGAATTTTATCTAATGACTTCTTTCCAACTTTACATTAATAGGAAAACTTCCAATGAGCTAATGTTTACATCATCTATAGATGACACTCACTTTGGAAATAGCTTCTTCTTGTAATTTGAGGACTCTTCTTTTGCATGACAAAACACTGATTGTAACATATTCAAGATCATGCACCTTTAGAGGAAATTTTCAATATAAGAATATCTCAAGCACTTGATATGATCAATTTGCAACTCAACTTTTATGAACTTGTTCATGCTGTGAGGCTCCTCGACTTCTGGGATGCAAAAAATTGGTGGTGGAGGCACCATTTGCTTTATTCCATAAAGGAGAGGAGAAAACAAGAGAGCAGTGGTGAATCGACTCCAAAACATGATTGTAACCTAGAGAAGTAAATATGGCTTCGTTGACTGAACTTCCTCACTGAATTGAAGCAGAGGACTAGAAAACATTATTACAATTGCCAAGAATCAATAACGGTGGCAGCCACTGGGAATCTTGCACACTTTAGCTTGTAAAAACAATGAATAAACCTTAAATGGAAACTTCACGGAAAATTTGAAAATGATGTAATAGTATCAGATTCTTGGCACTGTTCCTGTGTAGAAACCTACGTAAAGCTTGATAAGGCAAGCTGGCAAACAAGAACCAAAATAGAAGAATTTGGGGTGTATTACCCTTGGTGTTAGCCACATGTTAAAAGGAAGCAAGAAGACGTGACATAAATGTAAGAAATCAAGGAAAAGAAGAAAGCGAGATGGATCTCAAGAGGAAAAAAAGAACAAAGAACAGGTTATATATTTATATATCATCCATAATCCATATAGGTGTGTGAAGAGTAGCGTGTGTGGATGAGGATGAGATAATGGGTATTAACTGTGGATGGAGAAGGGGTGATGATTGTGGATTACAAATGTTGTTGTCAATTGAAATCTTAATGGGAGGAAATGTGCTTTTGTATGTAGAAGTGAAAAATGATGGATATTGATATCAAACAAGGGCATCATACAATATCATAAGAGTAGTAGAAATAGGATTATGGGGGCTTACTGTGGTTTTAGCTTGAAGTTACGATAGGGGTAATCATAATGCAAGGTGTTACTATCAGATGAAACTGATGTGTTTCAGTCGGTACGGACTAGTGCTTGATAAACTAAACCTAAAATGTGACAATGTTCTAAATTTCGGCCAATTCGGCCGCCTATGCGCTAGGCGGCACTATGCCGAAACGAAAATGTCCAATTCGGCTGAATTAAACGTTAGTCGGACCAGTTTGGCCAAAATTGGCCCAATTCAGATTTGAATTTAAAAAAAAATCAGATTTGAATTTGAAATAAAATGAAAACAAATTACCTTGTACTCCTACTGGTGGTGGTGGTGGTGGGCTGCTGTTGCTGCTGCCGCTGGTGGTGGTGGTGCTGCCTGATGGAGAGGATGGACTCGAGAGAGGAGAGAGGAGAGAGGAGAGGGACTCAGAGGAGAGGACTCTCTCTCTTCTCCTCTTTTAAACCAAAAACAAAATGAAAAAAAAATTAATACCTTCGGTGGAATTCGAACCCAATACCAAACCAACCACCCCAACACCATAACAACACTTAAATACCTTATGCTTAGCCACAAGAACAGTTAAACTCTTAGGTCAATATCTTACATAAATAGTAGTTGTATCTATATATATTGGAAAATTTAAAATAAATAAATAAATTTCAACTCTGCGCCTAGGCGTCCCTTCGGCGCACCAATTCCGCCTAGCAAAATTTAGAACATTAAAACTTGGTGTTAGTATGAAGGTGATGAAGGCCACTAACGACAAATGTGGTATCATCCAAGTATCGGCAGGTATTGACTGATAATTGATGCCGTCCGATACCGCTGTCCAAACTAAGAAAAGAGGGAAAAGTAAGGGCTATGCAATTCCTTCGCGGAATCATATTATTGTGTCAAGGTGTGGAAATCAAATTATTGAGTCAAGTTGGGTGCTCGATAGATAATTCACTGGTTGTTTGATACCTTGGGTCTTGCCCTATGTTAACTGGACTCGGGTACGTGTGTCGGGTACGGGTCCATATCCAAGAGTCGGGTCATTCAAATTCATAATTAAAGGACACACAGACTAGATTAAAAATGATTCAAATTTTGGATACGGATACGGGGATATAGCTATTAAAATAAATATATTTGAACATGATTTTATAAAAAAACACATCATGTAATTAAATTTATACGATTTCATAAAACGACTACTCTCTAATTAAATTTGTATGATTTCATAAAAAAACAGTTGTAATTAAGTTTGTATGATATATATTTAAGCTTATAATTAAATTTGCGTGATTTCATAAAAAGACCTCATGTAATTAAATTTGTAAGGTTTCATAACTTTACTACCAGTTTACCTTATCAAAATAAACTATCTACTTCACTACTATATTAAAATAAACTATCTACTTCATTACCAGTCTTTCGATTGTCAAGATGAATAATCCGATTGTCACTATGGAGGATCGGATATTGATTCTATATCCATACCCATTCTGGTAGACACGGGTACTTCTCCTTAAAGTTGAGAGTCCTGGTAACATAGTCTCGTATGCTTGTATCAACAAAAATGTGCAGGTAAGAAAAAGAATCTATATATAGCATCATAGCATTTTACATCTGAATCACAAGATAAAAGAGAAAAGAAAGAGACACAAATATGAGGGAGAAGGAAATAGATAACAACGTATCTAGAGGGAGATTGGGCAAAATCTTTAACCTTACTCATATTTTGGTAGTGTGCAGTTTAGTAATGTTGATTTTTTTTACTTCATTCAGAACTTACATGAAAATTATAGATAAATTTATATGCCTAAACTTTTTAGTTGATTTTTTTGAAGAACTTATAATAATTTTTTAAATATTTTTGGATTGCAAAAACTGGAAACTCTAATACTCCGCTTTGAAACAACCATTACTGCGTAAAGCTTATATATATATATATATATATATATATATATATATATATATATATATATGGAGTGTAACGACCCGCTCCGCTCAACCCGGAGGGCCGATTCAAACGGCACAAGTGTAGCGAACCGACATGTCTTGTTCAGCGAGATGACTCGTTCGATGCAATGGTATTCAGACTTGGACCTTCAAATGGAGTTTAGACTTAGACTTTTCAGAGGTGCGCTCAGAGTCTCGCTCGGCCGATGCGATTCATTGCTAAGGTGGGTGGCCTGGTGAACCTGTCCCTGCTTAGCTGCACACTTGAGAAAATGAATGATACATGCTAGTTTCAAGCAATAACCTTTGCATGCTAATAAAAAGAGATAGAACGCACATAGCTAAGGGGATAACCCCGTCTTATCATTTCATAGAACATGGAGATCTTACTTGTTATCTGCGCAATTTGGCTTATTGAGTTGAAATGTAGTAGTTTCTTATATGTGCCACAAAAGTAGTTTTGAGTTCATATTGAGGCACCGAACCACACGGAATGTGACACAGGATAGAGTGGAATCATATTGTATACATAGACGAGAAAGACTATCAAGTAGTCTTTCCGAGTTAGGAGAAAAAAAAGTACTCGGGATATCCATATCACCGAGGCAATCTCTAATCAGGGAGCTGCGCAAGGAAGAAAGATCCAAGTGTAGTCCTCGGCAAGATTAAACCGAGCTGATGTCCTCGGATAAAAGAAACCGAGCAGAAAGTTCTCTGCTAGAATTGGAAGTGGGGGAGTAGTTGCATGGTCACGGAAAACTGGTTGCGCACCAGGTAGAGAAGAGTCATCGACACGATTGCTGAGACATCTGAATCGTGTCGGCCCAAAAGGACAATGCCAGTGTAGTCCTGGTAATACGCTAGCTGAAGTACTAGCAGGCGAGTGTGGGACGTCCAACAAGACTTGCTACCGACCTGGAAAGACAGCCGACTCGTCGGATGGTTTGGGATGCCCAGTAAGGCTCGCAACCGAGCTGGGAAGACAACCATTCCATCACAGATCATGTCCAATATGGCTAACAGAGCTAGTGACCTTCATATAGATAAGTCATGCATGCATATCGGCTATCCGCATCCAGAAGAGGAGTAACATGGAAGAGCGTAATGCACGAAACTTTGCACATTTAGAATGGATACACGGTATAGAACACAGTTCGAGTAGAACATGTCTAAGACACAGTCATAATACTTAAATTGCATAGATGTTCTTCATTACTTAGTACTGATTTTATTGTTGAGAAGGACAGGGAAGGCCAAAGGGTAAGAAAAGGGTAAGAACGAACTCATTTGATTATAGTACGACACTCTTGCCTCAGACACGAGTATTACTTTCATTATATTGCCATGAAACTGATCATAAGGCAAAGACTAGAAAGACAACATAATCAGTCGGTGCACATAACTAATAAACGTGCTTGTTTTGTGGTGTGGGCGAGAGGCCTCCCCACCAGTGCATTCAATGTACTGATACCCAACCAGATTGCATGCAGGGTGCAGGGAGAACTCGTACGGATTCGGAGATCGCTTAACACATTGAGGCGCCGGACCGCACTTGGAGTCTTGGAGTCTTTCACGCGGACCTGGAGCTCACATATATGAGACATAATGTATGGGAACATCATCATCCAGAGTGTTTGATTCTGTTGTAAGCCTGGGGACATATTCATTGTAAAGAGAGAGAGCATGGACGACTTGAAATCTCGGTCTAGCGCCGCTTGTAGTTTTTATTTCGTATCAATAAAGAGCTTGTTTTGGATTCAATACTTGTGTTTATTCTATGTTTTCGCTATAACGACTCTGTGAACTAGTTATCAACGACCGTTTCAGTATTTGCCTTGCGCGGACGCAACTCCAGGCTCACGCGGCATCACGTCCCGATGGAAACGATCGTACTGTGGGAGCGCTGTCGCGGTGATTCGCGCATAGTGGGGACGACCGATTCCTGCAGGAGATCGGGGCGTGACAGGGAGGGGATCGGGAGCCCCGTTTCTGGAGCCCCGTCGAAGCCCCGCTCTCCCCAACCGTTGGATCAAGCGGGGCCCCGCGTGGGCCATCCGATCCGACGCGCGAGGGTTGGGTTCTTTGGCGGGGTTCCCGCGGTGGGACTTTTGATCCATCTTCATATATATATATATATATATATATATATATATATATAAAGAGCTAATGTCTCCGGCGCGCGTTCCCCGTCCGCCCCCTGCGCCTGTTCCCTCACTCCCCCCCTCGATCCATCCGCATCTTCCCTCTCCTCCGACGCAATGGTTGCCCTTCTTACCTCCCCTCCTCCTCCACCACCAACACCCGGTTGGCTCCGACCACCTCTCCCTCTCCACCCTCTCTTACTGCTGATGTCTGGACCATGGTTGGTCCCCGTCGGAGAGGACGACCTCTTCCTAGGAAGGGGTCTGCTCCTTTCAGACCGATGTCGAGTGGGGCCGCTGGCGCGGGATTAAAACCCCCTCAGACTCAGTCTCATGCTCAGCCTTCCCGCCCCATGGCACATACTCCTCCATCAGGCAATTATGCGCCCAAGGAGTTTGACAGTTTGCCTAGGAAGGCTGCCACCCCGTCCGACCTTCGAATGAAGCTCCTGCTTCGTTGGCAGACATGTGTAGATCGGAAATGAACAAGGAGGCCATTAAAATGTGCTATGTTAAGTTGAAAAACGTTCAAGGTAGGAAGGTGATCGGGATAAAAAATAATGACATCATGGAGATGGAAGGATATTGGAAGAATACCATAGTCCTTTATGTCATGGGAGCTAGACCGTACTTCGGTCGACTTACATGATTTGCTCTGTGGATGTGGAGGCCGAAAGGAAGTATGTAGATTATCTCTTAGGAAAAATGGCTTATACTTGGCGGAGGACCTTGAGCGGGTTATTCAGAATGGACCGCGGACGTTTGACGGAAGATTGGTAGTTATTAGACGCTGAGACCCCTCCTCTAATTTTCAGAGATCGCCTGGCTACCGTGCCGATTTGGATTAGGTTCCGTGGCTCTATCCCCAACTATGTTGCACTAAGGCTATCACGAAGATAGCTAGTGACGTAGGAAAACCCTTACGCTCTGATAATGGTACCGTAAATAGGGAACGACTGTCCTTTGCGAGAGTACTCGTTGAGATCAACGCGACACTCTTTACCGGACAAATTAGAGATTGAACTTCCGACATGAGACATTATATTCCAGAAAGTTGAATATGAATGGGTCCTGCCATGTTGCCGAACCTGTAGGAGCTGTCCACATAATCTCTTAATGTCCTGATGCCGAACCCTCTAGTGTTGTTCACTAGCAAGGTCCTGTCACTCGACAGACACCTGAGGCCCCTAATGTTGTGGGAAGCACCAACGTGGAAGACATGACCAATATAAGAAAAAAGAGCAGCACTAGGATGGAGGCCGCCAACATGGAAATCGATGAGCAGGAGTCCTTGAGGACCCCTCTACCTAAAGTGTTGGGGAAGAGGAATGAAGCAGGAGCTAATCAACCTACCCAAGAGGCGGAAGAAATAAATGGAGGTGGATGCATGAAGCCCCAAGGGATGGTGGTACTGTATAGAGAGGGTACTCAGCAGAGGAAATCAGGAGAGGGAGAGCATGAAATGGTGGAGTCTGGCATGATTATTTTCAGGACCAAGACAGTTGGACATGAGGAGGACCATGTCAGAGTTAGGAGAATGTTGGGAAGTGGAGGAGTTTTGTGCATTGACCCTCCGGTAGGACATGATAACTTGGGTACCCCGGGAATAAATGAGATGCTGGAGGCAATGTCTCTTCAAGAACCGTTGGTCGTGCCCAACCTTATCTGGCAAGTCAAAGTTGAAGCCAAGATGGGGGGTGGTAAGACTATGGTGGACCGTCAGGATGGACTCTCTACTCCCCTGAGGGAGAGTTCGCGTGTCAACAAGGGAATCAACAATCGTCTTTTATGACTATATTCACTTGGAACACGTGGAGTGCTAATTCGATAGGTAGATTGAGAGAAGTTATGGACTGCCAAGAAGTCCAAGAGCTCTATTATCAACATTCTGGAGTCTAAAATTAGGTCTGCCTTCAAGACCAAAGGAGAACCCCGCTACATTGGGATTCCGTTCACGATCTGGACTGCAGAGATATAACCCGGATTTGGGTCATGTGGGACACCAGGCTTTGGCGAGGGGATATGATTCAATGTTCGGACCAAATGATCTCTATTAAATTCACCAACAAGGGAGGGCTTGAAATTGTGGTCGGGACAGTTTATGGACATAATGACTGGATGCATCGTTTGAAGCTGTGGAGAGAGATTACACTCATCAACAACAGAGTACGGAATATATGGCCTTTAGTCGTTGCGGGAGACTTCAATGCTACCCTCTACGCCAGCGAAAATAAAGGGGGACGGCCGGTGCAGGAAGCTATTCTTCATAATTCCAAAACTCTCTCATCCTTTGGGCTTAGCTGTATGGCTAAGTCTGGCCATATCTGGACGTGGAACAACCGGACTATTCGCAAACGTACTTTCATACACTGGACCGGGCTCTCTGCAATGGTCGTTGGCTTGCTATTTTCTAACTTAGCCGGACGGAATGCTTGCCCCCGGCACTAGTGACTACTCGTCTATTGTGATCGGATTGGCTGATTAACCGGTCTTCAAAGGTAGGCCGTTTAGATTCAACAATGCGTGGATTCATGAGGAAGGATACGAGGAAGTGGTTCACCTAGGTTGGAACTCCGTAGTGCATGGAACTACCCAATTCAGGTTTGCTTTTTTGTTAAAATCTATCAAACAACGACTAAAGGAGTGGAATAGGACAAGACCTTCTCTGCCTCTCCACAACCTTGAAGTCAAGTTTGCTGACATCCAATAGAGGGTCCACTCGGACCCCCTTAACTCTGAACTCACCGAGGAGGAAGTTGCTCTTCAGGACTTACTATATAGGAAGTAATTCTTGGATGAGGTTCAAGTTCGGCAACGGGCGAAATACAACTGGCAGAGAGAAGAAGATAGGTGATCTAAGTTTTTCCACGCCACGGTGAAAGCGAGGCAGCACCAGAATGCCATTCATGGACTTCTTGATTCGAGTGGGACGCTTATTACTGACGCGACTGATATTGGTGATGAAGCGATCCGGTTCTCCCAGGATCTCTACAATCAGTCCTGCTACTCGACTAGATTTTTCCATGTTGAGTTCAAAAACTTGGTTACGCGACACGGTAATCAGGTTATGCGAAAGCATATATATATATTGAAGAGATTGAACTTTTTGTAAAGAAGGCGAATTTGAACAAATCTCCAGGACCGGATGGATTTGGTGCAACTTTCTTCATGAAGCATTAGAATCTTCTCAAATTGGATGTCCCGGTAGCGGTTAGGGAATTCTTTGAGTCGGATAAACTACTCAAGGAATTTAACCATACTTTTGTGGTGCTGATTGCCAAGGTTGAGGGGTCTACCTCCCTAGGGGACTTCATGCCTATAGCGTGTTGCAATTTTCTCTATAAGATCATCACCTACCTGATGTGTGACCGGATGAGGCGAATATACAGGAACTTATTTCTCCAAATCTAACTGCCTTTATCAAAGGTAGGTTTATCTCTGATAACTGTTTGTTAGCCCATGAACTGTTGTTAGCCCATGAACTGGTAAGGGACTTCAATAAGCAAGGGGAAACAAAGCGTGCCTTAAATTGGACCTCAGAAACGCGTATGATATGGTGAACCGAGACTTCCTGTGCCAATATTATGTTTTGTATTGGATTTGACAGATGGTGGGTTGATAGGGTAAGGGAGTATATCTGCACTCCCTTTTTCTCGATATTTGATGTGGGGTCGAAAGGATTTTTCAATAGCTCCAGGGACATTAGACAGGGTGACTCGCTTTCACCTTCTCTCTTCGCTATTGTGATGGAGTTCCTTACGTGCTTGCTGGACGAGGCGGTTATGGATGGAGAAGTAACCCCGTTGTTTAGGAAGACGGCTCCGGTGGTCTCTCACCTCATATATGCGGATGATCTTCTTGTTTTTTTGGAACCTACGAATAGGTCGCTCGACACTCTTAAGAGAATTTTCTACACTATGGAAATGTGGTCGGTCTTACAGCTTAACAAAAACAAGGGCCAAATGTTCCTTAACCGGACTTGTGGGCCAAATGAGACTTGGTTGGGGAAGATAGACATTCCTGAGGGCATGCTGCCGGTCAAATATCTAGGTTCCTCTATCTATCAACTACGCCACATACGGATTGTGAGGGCATTCTCAACTATACTCAAGCTAGGTTGGAGGGTTGGCAGGCCCAGACCTTGTTTTTTGGGAGGCATATTGAGCTTATCAGAAGTGTCATCTCGGCTATTGCGATGGACTGATTCCAAGCTATCATAATCCCTAAAGGTACTATTAAAAAGATTGAACGTATGTGTGCGGACTTTCTATGGAAATGAGGGATACATGCGATCAGTTGGAAAGAGTTGTGCAGACCCAAGAGAGAGGGAGGTATGAGACTGAGATCGCTTTCTCTTCTTAGAGACACGACCTCCTTCAAATTGTTTTGGAGGTTAATCTCTGGCAAGTTGTTATGGGCTGAATGGATCAGATGAAGGTATTTCCCTAGGGGTGACTTTTGGTCGGCTAGAGCCAACAACTTCTCGGTGACGATTAAATTGCTCCTAGGTTTGGGAAGCAAGGCTAAAACTAGGCTGCGTAGGGTTATTTGCTCGGGAAACCAAACTAGACTGTGGCACGATCCTTGGTTCAATCATAGAAGCTTGATTAAGAGGAAGGGCTGGCATGTTTATGAGCTAAGGGGATCCAATGAGCTAGTAAGCTGCCTTATTCAGGAGGAATGAAACTTTCATGATCGCTTGGTAGAGGCGGCTTATGCGGTAGAGATTCGAGCGGTAGACATTAATATGAGGGGCATGGAGGACTACTGGGTATGGGAGGACATGGAAAATGCACATTTAGTTACCGGACGACTTTAAACCAAATCAGATCCAGATCTGAGAAGGTAGATTGGGCGGAAGTGGTTTGGACTACAGGAGCGGCGGTCAAGAATTCATTATGCCTATATAAAATGATTCGCAACCGCATGCTTACTAGGGACCGCTTGAGCAGGTTTGGGATGGATTACACGGATAAGAAGTGCTGTCTGTGTGACCATATGGAGGAGTCCAGGGATCACCTTTTCTTATGGTGTGACTATATTTGAGAGATCTGGAGTCATCATCGCACCAATTTTGGAATATTGATCACGCACAATATGGATCTTTCGTCGACCTTGAATAAAGTCAAAGAGCAGAAGAGAAAAGGGACTGGAGTGTACAGGCGGATACACCTTCTATTTGGGGCGGTGGTTTGATATGTATGGAGGAAAAGAAACAGACGTATCTTTGAGGGCCTTTTCACTAGTAGATATGTTGTACAAAGAAACATCGAAACTGATATAGATATCCTTGGCCCTAGATGACTAGATTTTGTGCTCTTGGCGGGATAATAGTTTTGTAATTTTATACTTTTATCAATAATATTTACCTTCTTCAGAAAAAGAAGAATATATATATATATATATATATATATATATATATATATATATATATATATATATACTGTCACATGTGATAATAATGACAATTCACATGGAGAGGAATCCTCAGTAAGTATTTGTGTAGTTTCTAAGCACAAGTTCTAATGCGTCCAAATAGTGGGATATTTTTGTGTGTTTTTGCTCATGTAAGGATGAAGTAGGAATGTTCAGCCATACATCTGCTAGGATGATCTATTTGACCTAGCTTGTGGATCCCATTGAGTGTAAATTGAATGTGATGGTAGTGGGTGGTGTGATGGTAATGGGTGCCATTTGGGTCTTTCAACTTAGGTTCCTGGAAACCCTCACAAGTAGTGGGTGTTTGGTGGGTGCAATAAAAACATGTTAGAACGAATGCCACATGGGCCCAGATTGGTATTAGCACGATTTGTTGCTAAATTAATCGGGTAACATCAATTGGTCAGTAAATGGGCCGCCTTTGTTTAGGAATGTGGCTAAGATGATGATGGGAGTTATGCGAGAAGTTCTGTAACAAATATGTTTGAGAAAGTTCCTCAACTAGAGGTATTTGGTAACTTAACATGCACCAAATGATTGGTGTTAGCATAATTTGTTACTAAATTAATTGGGTAACATCAATTGGTCAGTAAATGGGCCGTGTTTGTTTAGGAATGCGGCTAAGATGATGTTGGGAGTTATGTGAGGAGTTTTGAGACACATGTTGGTTGAGAAAGTTCCTCAACTAGAGGTATTTTGGTAACTTAACATGCACCAAATGATTGTAGCAAAAGCATCGATATGATGGTAACTGACCATAGAAATTCATCTGCACAAAAAAAATACATGTTTGGGTGGGTTTGGGGATTATTCACAATATCTCAAACTAGCCTGCGGGATAGTAGCTCTTCTCTAACTGGAATATATATAGTTAAGGAAACATTGCAGATGAATTCAGTGCATGTAGGTTTTGACCACTTGGCTGGCATGCAGGTCCTATTCAATCTTTGTCAAGAGTAGCATATTTAATTTGGTTTTCTACGTTCTTATTCACAATGTCATCAGCAAGGCCTGCAAGTTGACTGTTGTGTCTAATACATAGTTCGTTGTATCCACCTATACTTATACATATCGGTTTTGGCATGTCCCGATCCAAAACCGACCGCTATTGACCGCTACCTTCTTTGGGGGATTCTTTTCCGGTCAATTCAATAGAAAAATTGAACTAAAAAAATAGAAAAATAATAATAATGTCAATTCGATGATTAAGTTGTGTCGAACGTTGACAATGATACAATATGTCGATAAGATTCCTTATCGATAAAATGTAACCATTACCTTTTGAGTTTTATACCTATAAATTCACAACATTCATCCATATTAGTGTTATTCCATTCTAAACAATTTATTGTGGTTGCACTATATCTAAAGGCAAGTAAATAAACAATATTATCTATTGCAAGTGAAATATTACTCCATCTAAAACTATCGAGAACATACAATATATTAAATTATATCTAAATGTATCAAATATTTTCCCAGAATTTTAAAATACATTTTATTATTTCTGGCTTTCCTCCGATGCAAAACTGCCACTACCGATGATACTTAGGGATACCGATATTTTGAACCTTGGTCTTAAATACCACACTTTGGGCCTCAACCCTATTTGCATTGTCCGTTTGGGACCAATATGGTACTGTCTACCTCAGGTTGTGTATGGAATGAACATCGGCATGACCCAATAGAACCTGCTTGTACCTTTAGCCCAAAATGATGTAAATTAACCAAATTATTGGAAATTCATTGCTACTTAATTAGGAAATCTATTGAGGAATGGATTAATGTGTACGAACTAGACTATGTAGAAGCATAACAAATCTCTACCATATGCCAAAAGTGATCCAGTCCCATGTGTCAAAGTGATCCACAGCCATGCGCCATAGTTATTTAGGGTAATGCGCCACCATAAGCTTTAGTAGTGTTCCTATGTGCCAAAGCAGTGCCATGCGCCACTACTTCTCTAGTGTTCCCATGTGCCAAAGTAGTGCCATGCGCCACTACTACCCTAGTGCTCCCATGTGTCAAAGCATCGCCATGTGCCACTACTTTAGTGTTCCCATACGCCAGCAGTGCCATGCGCCACTATTCCTTCAGTGTTCTTCATGCTCCAAGTGGTAGCAGTCCCAAGGTGCAATCACAGCCATTGAAATTAGGGCATGCCACGTGTCACGAGTATTATGGGCATCAACAACCCCAGATCTCGACTTACCACGTCGCAGCCTTAATGTTACATGCGTCGGCAGGAAGACATGTGTCGACATGTAATCCGCGCATGTATGCGCCTACGTGAAGCCTTCTCAAGGCTATAAATAGTGGGCGTTTACCACATGCAAAAGGAGAAAGGACCGGGGATAAAAAATAAATGCCACCATCGCGAGAAGGAGAAGAAGACAGAAGCGTCTCGAAGCTTGGTCACCCTCCTTGGTCCCGGATCGTCAACGGAGTAAAGGAGCCGCTACAGTGCTCGATCTCTCCCATCACACTTGTCCAGATTTTTTATTGTACTTAGATCCTTCTGTGTTAGGGATTCTTTTGTACTGTTTGTTAATTCCCAATAAATAAAAAGTTCGCACAACTTTACCCAACTTTATTTTATTGTTTGGCGATGTCTACAAAAATGACGACTTTGCTGGGGAAGAGCTTCTCCTGTAACGAGAAGCTGGTGACGCAATCCGACGTGACCAAGATGGGTTCGACACAAAAGATGTTGGTCGTTCGCTTCGACCAACAAGCATTCGAAAATATGCTGGATCAGTCGAGCTCTCCAATGAGGCCTGCAAGACTCCACAAGACTCGCAAGATTCGGGCCGCCAAGGCTGCTGCATCGTGCCCGAGATCGGTGATCGACACATCGTCAACACCCGTCGCAGATGCACATGCGGTTGACCTGTATCCAGCCGACAAGTCGAGTTCTTCAATGGGGCTCGCACGACCTCACAAAGCTCGGAAGATCTGGGTTGCTAAGGCCGCTATGCCAAACCCGAATTCTGTCTCAGAAGCGCCGCCAACCTTCGCCACAGACGCACAAGAGATTGACGCGCATCCTATCTCCATCTCTGAAGCCGATCGTGAGAAGAACGAGGTCGAACCTCGATAGACGTGCACACAACGCCGTCCAGACAAGAAAAGACGCGTCGTGCCTGAACATAGGTGCTGAGGCCCGCCACGAGCAAGGCTGCCTCCAACAAGGACTCGTATAATCCTAGCTTGGATTTCCTGTATTATGCCCCAAGGAGCGTTAGTGCAAGAGAACCTAAATCAACTCGAGCCATGCGCGCTCAAGGGGTTGCGCAACCAACCCCTCAAAAGCATGCGCCGCTTGTCATGCACGATGCTAATGGAAGACTCTATAGGACAGACCCAGGTGCTTGTGTGCCAGATGTGGGTCGACCCTTAGAGCCTTTCCAAACCCACTTGGACGTCACAGGTGCACCTAAACCAAGTCGGAAAACAAACAATATGAAGACAGACCTATGCGCCCATCGTTGCTGCGCGCACGTAGCAGGTCCGTCTCGCGTCAAGTCTTCCATTAATGATCCGGTTGCAGTTTTTTTAGAAGAAATGGGTTAGGGAGCAAACCCTCAATTCTCATCTCCATGCACAAGAGTTGTCCGAACGCATAAAGTGGGGGTAAAAGGGAACCTTCTATCGTCTGATTGACGTAACGTGATTAATCACAAGCGTAAGACGAGGGAAGTGATTCTTGCGGACGACGTGTCCCCTCATAGACACTTGTGCCAACATTATCATCAACTGTTGTTGCTCTAAAGCACTAGTTTCTCCAGCCAGACAGTCGGTGTTCCAGTGGCTACAACCCGCGACGCCAACCCGACGTCCCCGGAGACCTCTACATGACGAGGAGCTGTCTGTCGCCTTATGTTGCTCAACATGGAGGTCTCCAATAAAGAAGATCTCAAAGAAATGCTCACCTAACTTAAGGTGTCGGTCAGCACACTGCGGAGCCGTCCAAGGGTTAGCAAACAAATACATACCGTGGGGGTGTTCCAAGGCATTTTACCTTCTAGAACAATGGCTGGGGGTAGCCATACCTCCCTGAATGAAGCTGCAACTGGGGCTGGTGGTAGCAGTCCCCTGGTGTTGGTAGCCCCAATCATGGAAAAATCCTTCTTACCCTACGTCCGGGCAATGGATCATTCTCTCGGCGCTCTTCTTGCCCAAAATAGCAATGCAGGCTATGAGCAAGCTATTTATTATCTCAGTAGAACAATGATTGGCGCAGAATATAGATACAATCTGGTCGAGAAAGAGTGTCTTGCTTTAGTGTTCGCTGTCCAAAAGATCCGCTATTACTTGACAGGACAAACTATCCATGTGATCTCTCGAGTGAACCCCCTCAGAGCCCTCATGACCAAGCCCGGGGCACTCAACTCTCGCCTAGTCACATAGGCAATCCTACTGCCACCTTATGACATGATGTTCGTCCCACAAAAGGCTGTCAAGGGCCAAGTATTGGCCGACTTCCTGGCAACTCATTCGGTGCCGAAAATTTTAAAGCTCTACGACGAAATCTCCGATGAAGTGTTTTAACACTGACAATAAGAGGATCAGTTTGGCGAATGTTCTTCGACGGTGCTTACAGAACAGGGCCCAAAGGCAATTTCATCGTCGGAGTAGGGATAGTGCTGATCTCTCCCGACGACCTAGTCATCCATCGTTCATACTCGCTTATGGAGCCATGTTCCAACAATGTGGCAGAGTACAACGCTCTCATCAATGAGCTCCAGCTGACCAAACAATTAGAGGTTGACTACCTAAAAGCATATGGCGACTCCAAACTAATAGTCAGTCAAGTTCGGGGTGAGTACGAAGTCAGCCATGAGGATCTACTCCTTTACCACCAAGCGCCCGTCGACATGATCTCCCTTTCACGAAATTCTTCATAGAACATGTACCATGACTGCAAAATATCGATGCTGATGCACTCGCCGGTCTTGCTGCTTCTTTAGTAACTCCAATCAAAACCCACCTATTGATCACAGTAGTAGGACAAGAGCTAGTCTGTCCAAGGAACAACCTATGCTTGAATCTAAGCCACTCCGTGGACGCATATACCAATGTCAAAGATTGGAGGCTCCTATTTATAGACTGCGCTATCTACGGAATCCTTCCAGATGACGTAAAGGAGGCCACTTCCATTAGAAGTCGCTCCCTCCGGTTCTATTATGACACAGCCACCAAGATGCTGTACCGACGTTCCTACGATGGACTGCTGCTGCGATGCCTATCAGCGCCGAAGCAAAGCAAGCTCTCCAGGAAGTCCATGACGGCGTTTGCGGTGCACACCAACCCGGTCCTAAGCTACAGGATCGTCTTCGATGCATGTGCTATTATTGGCTAACAATGGTGGCAGATGCCGTCAACTATGCAAAAAAGTGCAGTATGTGCCAAATTCATGCGAACCTCATCCACCAACCATCAGAGTTCCTACACCCGACCGTCGAGTCATGACCATTCGAAGCCCAGGGCATGGACATTATAGGACCGATTAGTCCACCTTCGTCCAAGGGGCACCGGTTCATACTGGATGTCACAGATTACTTTTCCAAATAGGCAGAGGCTGTTCTGCTGGTAGAAGTCAAAACATCCCACATGATTAACTTCGTAAAGCATCACGTCATCTACCGCTTCGGCTTGCCTCGCAGATCATTCATGACAATGATCCACAGTTTGTAAGCCACGCTTCTGGTTTTGCGATAAAAATCGAATCCAAAACGTAGCTTCAACCGCCTACAATCCAGCAGCAAATGGATTAGCTGAAACATTCAACAAGACCATCATCAAGCTCCTTAAAAAGTTCGTTTCAACCAACAAACGTGACTGTAATGAGAAGCTGGACGAATGTCTATGGGCCTATCGTACAACGGTCCGAACGCCGACGGGCAGCATGCCGTTCTCCTTGGTCTACGGAAGCGAAGTCGTACTCCCTTGGAGACCCAAACCCCTTCTCTCCGGTTAGCCCTTACACATCAGCTGACTACCAAAGATAATTATCGTCGACGCCTACATGAATTGGAAGCACTCGATGAAATGCGTCTCTTAGCTCAGCAACGCATCGAGCTATACGAAGTACGACTTTTCGGCGCCTTCAACAAAAAGGTCAAAGAAAGAACATTTCAAGTGGACGACCTGGTACTCGCAGTAAGAGACTAATGGTCATGACCCACAAGAAGGCAAATTTTTTTTAACCCAAGTGGGAGGGGCCCTTTGTAGTGGAGACTGTCTACTCCAGCGGCGCGTATAGGTTCGCTAAGCCCAAGGTGACTTGATCATGATGCCAATCAACGACAAGTTTATAAAGAAGTACTATGCCTAATCAAGGCACACAAAAATGATGATGTGTGTCATTTCTATCCCTAGCAGAGGGACACAAAAATGTAATATTCACAACTGATATCATCTCCACCAAATTATTTTCGTCCGTTGTATGCGGACAAATCTGTTATCCCCGTCCCGAGTACGCAATGGATTTTCGTGTGAAAGGAAAAACTAGAAATTCCGGTTGGAATAACTAGTCCCGCCACTGCCACTCAGATGGGTCGCCAGGACTCGACCAGAGATCCAGCCATCATGCTTTGGCCGTATACGGATAGAAGCTACAGTGAGCTAAGACGGAAGATCGCGGACAACCTCTCGAGTAATGTGTTTGTTCACTACGAACAATGGTGACTATGATATCTTTCCGTGCTCCATCGTAACCAAAGCAATCTGAGGCAATCCCTGCACGAACGAGCACACAAAAGTCAGAATAATTGCGAGAAAATGCAAAGGCGTGCATTCTCGGAATCATACGTCATTCGGCAAACCAGCTACTTATGCACTAAGAGAACTCGCGCATAGGCACCAAGTTCCATACATATGCGTATCGCCGTCATAGTACAAAGATAATCGTCGCCATGCAAAGGCGAATATACCCATACAACATGGGTGCGCTTCAGTTCTCGACGCATGCTTCAGGTGAGTGTCTAAAGACAACATCACCCATGCCACCAAAGGAGAATTCGGCCGTCCGCGCATCATGTCAGAGCCCTTTGGCAAAGACCATGCGCATCAGGCCATAGAGAGTGTCTGAGCGTGAACTGGCAATTTCTCGCCCATACAAGCAGATAGTGCCAAAGTGTTCAAGCGACCCGAGAAGGGAAAGCAGGAAGCTTTGCTCCTAACCTCCCTCGACAGCAGCTAGATGGTCGACCATCAAGGGAAGGGGATCAACGAACCGCTCGACCAAACTCCCCACGCTCGGCTGCGGCAGAGACATTGGACGAAAGGGAAAAGTGTCGTTTCTCTCTCCCATAGCCCTCTATTTATAGCAAGAGAGCCATTAATGACTTACTAATTGCTAGGCGCTGAAACCGCGAAATGAACCTGACAGTTAATGGATGAATCTCCACCTAGGCTTGATGTGCCAAGTAGCCAAGGAAACCGATGCACCAAATGGGGATGTTCCATACATGCGCTACAGCACTCTATGTGCCTATCTTCTTCATGCTTCTGTTAAAAGTATTCTAAACTTAAAACTTATAAAGTTTAAGTTCAGAAACTTTGAAGGGGGTCTTGTAGAAGTATGGAGAATCTCTACCATGCTCCAAAAGTGATCCAGTCCCATGTGCCAAAGTGATCCACAGCTATACGCCATAGTGATCCGAAGTAATGCGCCACCAACAGCCTGAGTAGTGTTCCCATGTGCCAAAGCAGTGCCATGCGTCGCTACTACCATAGTGTTCCCATGTGCCAAAGCAGTGCTATGCGCCACTACTTCTCTAGTGTTCTTATACGCCATCAGTGCCATATGTCACTACTCTCTCAGTGTTCTTCATGCGCCCAAGTGGTAGCAGTCCCAAGGTGCAATCACGACCATTGAAATTAGGCCCTGACACGTGTCACGAGTATTATGGGCATCAGCAACCCCAGATTTTGACTTACCACATGACAACCTTAATGTTGCATGTGCCGGCAGGAGGACATGCGTTGACATGTAATCCACGCATGTATGCGCCTACGTGAAGCATTCTCAAGACTATAAATAGTGGACGTTTTCCACATGCAAAAGGAGAGAGGACCGGAGATAAAAAAAAATAAACGCCACCATCGCGAGAAGGAGAAGAAGACATAAGCGTCTCGAAGCCTGATCACCCTCCTTGGTCCGGGATCGTCAACGGAGTAAAGAAGCCGCTGCAGTGCTCGATCTCCACCGTCACACTTCTCCAGATTTTTTATTGTACTTAGATCCTTCTGGGTTAGGTATTCTCTTGTACTGTTTGTCAATTCCCAATAAATAAAAAGTTCGCACAACTTTACCCTAACTTTATTTTATTTTTTGGCGATGTCGGCATGCTATAGTGTTATTGGAATTTACAGGATAGGATTTCTGGAACAATGATCTCAGTGGAATAAATTCCTCAAATTGATTTTTTGGTAATTTCACATGCATTGAAGTGATTGTTATAAATGCATCAAGATCAAGGGCTTTGATCATGCTTATTGGACCACAGTAAGTTGTTTGGCTAGAAATTCATGATTGAACGGGTTCGGAGGTTCTCTGGATAATGTCTCAAGTTAGACGAAAGATGAACCCAGTTGACTGGTATCTCAAAGAAACTAATGTCAGGGCCTATCCATAGTGTGAAATGTACTTCAACAAACTGGTCAATTCATCGAATTGAAGATCATGGATTGCAATTCCAATTTCTATGCCATTGGTCGACAGTTGACACACCTTCAAGTCAATGAATTTGAATTCCCCATTCCATTTGTTTGGTTGGCTTGAATTGTGGGTACAGTCATCTTTAATGTTGAGAGGCGAAAGAAACTCCTTGAACATCATTGAGCAAAGTCTTTTCTGGAAACAACTATTTTATTGCTATGAGAGTAAAGTTACATCCATGGGAGCCTCATTAATGACTCCCAATTCATGGATTCGGATATCACTCACAGATGAGTGAATCCTGATTCCTCAGCTTCTGCATACCAAGTGGGAATTGGGTTTCCCGAGTGAATTTTTTACACTCTAAATCTTCAATCCACTGAATTTGCAACTCATGGAAAGTCCCAACTCACAGTAACCAAACAGGCCCTAAATGTCAAAGATGAATAACCAATGACTATTATATACCAGTTCCTCAATGGTCGAAGGAATTTATTTCTCAAAACTTACCATGCATTTAAATGAAGGTTGTTATTCTGTAACTGATCCATATATTTTTATTTTTTGTTGGATTATACAATTATTATATTTTTCTTTGGTGCAGACGTCTCAAGATTGTCCTCTCTCGGGGGCTGTATCCTTATGCAATCCCTTTGATTTGGTGAGTGCGGATGAGGACTTCCGCAAGGGATTCAATAACTTTTATGATAAAGCCCTTGCTAGGGCTCTGCGAAAAATCTTCAGGAGGTATCTTTTGTTCACATTTGTGTTGTTTTTAACCTTATCTATCAAGTGATAACAATGTTATTTGCAGGATCATTTCCATGTTTTCTCATTCTTTTTTGATCTTCAGACACAGACTTTTGTTTGAAGGCATCGAGGGTGATTACAATATTTCTTTGGCAGCTAATGCTAGGACTATAAGGGAATTTGATGACGGATTAACCCGCGGTATGCATCATCCTATCATTTTGAACTTGCGCATAGATACTTTTCTCTCAGTCAGTAACCTCTCTTGTGATGCTTGCCAGTGTCATTCGGTTTCAAGTCGGTGGATGATTATTACTTGAACTCTAGCAGTAAATATTCCATTGAGCATGTGCGTGTACCTCTATTCTGCATACAGGTAACTTGGATATATTTCTAACTTTTGTGATTCTTCTTGGAAGGCATTATTCTGACATAGTTTTAGTCGGTGTTCAAGGTGTTTTCCTTTATGATAGCCAAATTTGATGCTCATCTTTTTGCCATTACATGTGACACATCTGTAATGTATGCATCATTGGATGACTTGTATTATAAATATGCGTCATTGGATGACTTTTACTATATTATGATCCAAAGGTAAAGTGACTTTAAGGAGGCTTATTCTCAAGATGAAAATTATGAATGCATAAGGTGAAATAGCCTAATGGCTTTATTTTCTTCTATGTTCCAGATTGAAATTCGTTAACCTAATAGAGATTAAATATCATTTCATCACCTATTGATATATGTCTGGTTCTCACTTTTGAAGATTGGTCTTCATGCTTGTGTTCTATACAATTTGTGTACACATGATGTGACAGGTCCTAGGGAACCTCTAAATTTTAATGCATATGAGATGATTATGTTGTATGCATGAGTCTCATTTAACAAAAGGCAACATGTAAATGTATATGCACATGTTAGGTAATGGGCTCATATATCAACAAGACAAGCACCGGAATATTGATTCATCTATGACAAGATTATTCATGCCTTCCCAAAGAAAATCATGTTGGTTTGACAACTGGGCTAGGTTTGTTAATTATGAATATCCATTGCCTAGCCTTCAGCCTGATGGTTCGTGCAAGTTCATTGATGTGACACAATGGCTATACATTTGAATTTTAATCTAAAGTTCGTGTACAAGGCATAATTCTCTCACTACGCAGATTGGTCAAACAAAGTCAAGGAGTCAATTTTATGTTCCGGCTGAAGCTTTAGATTGGGTCAAAGGAGATCAAACAAGGGATACCTACTGAATCATGGTTATTCTTTGCAGAAGCTTAAACACAGCAATTATGAAAGATGGTGAGTTGGTGACTAGTTTTAAAATGCATAAATTTGCGGAAACTAACAACAGGAAACCAGAAAGCAAACCAAGTGGCTATTTCTGTAGTGCAGCTATGGTTTCTTTAGTACAGGACAACAAATGATGTTGGACTCTAGTAACTTCTGAGAATAATTCAAAAGGACACAGAAAAGAAAAAAATAGGGAGAGAATATTGAAATAAATAAGTTAAAGGCTGATTTGCACTTTAATACCCTCAACTATCCAACTTTGGCACTTTCATACCCTAAACTTTTTTTGGGGGGCAAGTTAGTACCTTGAACTTTCAAAGTGATGGCAAGTTAATACCCTCCGTCAACCCACCATTACATTTAAGGTCATGTGACCATTTGGGACTTTTTTGTCCCTAAACAATTTCAAAATTACATTAATCAAAACCATATTCAATAAAGTCCTAAACTAAAAAATTAAAAGATAAACCATCTTTCCCAAAGCTATCTCATCCCATCTGCCTCCACCGATACCCCCCCTCTCCCTCCTTCCTTGGCTGCACTAATATGCAACCGTGGGAGAAAGGGAAGGGAGGGTCCATGGCGGTGGTGATGGTTGCAGTAGGGGTAATGGTGACGGTACATGGTGAGTTGGGATGAGAAGTGAAGGTGGCTCCACGACGGCGATGATTTCATCAACGGCTGGAGGGGGAAACACGACGAGTTCATCGGCCGGAGAGGGGGGGGGGGGGGGGGGGTGGAGCTGTGGAGAGGGTGGAGGGTGGCGGTGGTAATAAGATTAATTAGGGTTGTGTTAATAAAGAATCAATTGGTATGGGTTGAGTTGGGGTATTATGGTCTTTCTTATCCACCGTTACCTCTATGTGCAAAAAATGTGATAGTTCATGGTATTAAAGTGACATTGTTTTAGTAGCAACTTGCCAATAGAAAAGGTTAATGATATTACAGTTTGAAAGTTGAGGCAATTTAAGTGCAATTAAGCCTAACTTAAATTATCAAAATTTTCTTAATGATATCGTATTAGATTGATGGAAGCATTGTCTCTTCTTAGGCTTACATCTCTAGCATTACAAGGGAGGGAAGAATTTAAATAAGGCCGCAATTGAGCCGAGCCAAGTCGAGCTTTACATGTTCAAGCTCGACTTGTTTAGAGTTGGTCATTATCTAGCAGCCTGAGCTTGTAAGATGTGCAAGCTCGAGCTTGCTTCGTTTGTAAGCCGAGTCCTTAGCTTCCTAGGACAATTTTGTTTATATTCCAGCCTCGGTAAGTATGAGAGAGGGTGCGGCCATCTTTTTTTATAGTAGTGTTTCCATGTGCATTTTAGTTTCCATCTAATGTAGGACGAAAAGTTATGTCATAAATTTATTGACACTTTCACATCCAAATCTGGAAGATTATCTCCAAATATAGAAATTATGTGTTAACTCATGTCGAGTGAGAGTCGAGTCAAAAGAGTTGAGCCGAGCCTAGCACTCGTCAAACTTCACAGTCGAGCTTGTTCACGAACTCATGAGCTGAGTTTCATATGTTCACAATCGGCTTGGTAAGGTAATCACAAGGTTGTGAAAAGCGCTAGGCGCTAGTCGGGCGGATACCCGCCGTCTAGCGCCTAGCCTGCCTAGTCGGTCGTCTAAATGTAGGCGGTTCAAAAGATATAAAAAATAAATTCAAACAGCCCAATGAAAATTGTATAAAAAGTCCATAAAATCCCATAACATGCATAGTCGGGCGTCGGGAGGACTAGGCGGACGCCTAGGCGGACATCGGACGGACACCAGCCACCTAGCGCTTAGGCACCGCCTAGGTGGTCTAGGCGGCCGCCTTTTAGAACAATGGGTAATTGAGCTCATTTTCATGTTGAAGCTCGGTTCGTTAATGGAACCAAGTTGAGTTGAGAGCTTTTATTGAGCTGAGTCGAGTCTAGTTTTCGAGATGCTCTCTTTATTTGCAACCCTAAATTTGAAAGGAACATTTAATATTTGCTCATTCTCATTCCAAAGAGAGGTTCTTCCATTAGATTGAATTGAAAAATCTCTCTCCAAAGTATTCGTGACCCACTACTTGACATTCTATATGTAAGTTCCTCTGAATGAGTTATGCAATGCATATGTAGAATCTGTATATCAAAACCATTTATCTGGATTCAAATTAGTTTGCGATTTTTCAGTTATGGCTTTCCAAGTTAGTATAAAGCCTTTGACCAGTTTTCTTAGGACGTGAAGATTTATGAGTTTCATCATTTGATATTGTCCTATTTGAATGTCTCTCCAATGTATGTAATCTCTATGACAAGATCTGTGAAGAATACTCTTATCAATGACTAATGAGTTATGCAATGCATATGTAGAATCTGTATTTCAAAACCATTTATCTGGATTCAAATTAGTTTGCGATTTTTCAGTTATGTCTTTCCAAGTTAGTATAAAGCCTTTGACCAGTTTTCTTAGGGCGTGAAGATTTATGAGTTTCATCATTTGATATTGTCCTATTTGAATGTCTCTCCAATGGATGTAATCTCTATGACAAGATCTGTATGAGTTGCATCTTGCATGTATGGAGTCCGTACATTGCACCATTTATGCAACAAACCATTGTATGTGACTGATTGATTATGAAATCACACTTATAATGTGATTCTCAAATCACAATTATCGACTTATGGACATAAATAGAAAATTAATGTAGATTAATTTACACTATTAGACTCAAATTTCATATTCTGATTATAAATAAGTAAATAACATACAACAAGAACCGCAAAATATTTTATGTTAATGTTGTCGTGATACTCTACCTATTACTACAATAATGGTTGCAATTGCTTCAATTCCTCCAATCTGCCATCAACTTGCTTCACATTTGCCATGAGATGCTTAACGGGACAAACACAAAATTTCCGACCCTTTGGATCTAGCTACCACTTCCTGTTTCTCCAAGTTTGAATTAAGAATTACGTTAAATATAGGCATTGTCGAACTCTATCTTCTTGTAGAGAGCCATAAGGTAAATGTTATAGTCGGCGATGACATTGGCTTGTTTCGGAAGTGAAGAGAGTGAAAGTTTCGGCAATGGGTAAAGGTGGTTTGTTCAGATTAGTAGAAGGTTTTGTTGAAGAACTTCTAAGGCATTTTGTGGAACTTCTTCTGGGCATGCTCGATCATCAAATCAATAATTTTTTGGGACCATTCAAGGACTCGACTTCTTAAGTGCGGCCAACTTCTTGCACACAACACTTGTTCATAAATGAAAATCTTTACTAAAATATTTCGTTGGTGAATGCACTAGCTGCTTACAACTAGTCTTCAATATCTTGAGTGGCACAACTTGGATACGGGTCTTCGATGCGTTGGGTTATTGCCGTTTGCCGATGCTGGTGTCAGGATGATACTAGAATCTATATGATGATCCCATTAATCTTTCTCGAAAGCTTGAAAACTTGCAGAATTGTCATCAATGTCTTGGCCACAAGGTATGGATGTGAGTATAGAGAGAAGGTAGGTTGGTGAGGATAGAGGTATGAAAAAGATGAGGGATAGAGAGAAGGAAGATTGGTGAGGATAGAGGGTGAGAGGGATGAAAAAATGGTAAGGATGGAGAAAAAGATGAGTAATCTAATTGACAAGGAGAATGAGTCTCTTGGGAGAAGAATGTGAAGACGATTTGACCGAAACAGACGGGTTATTTCAGAATTCCATAGCTGATTATGGAGAGAATGTGAAAGAAAATAAGGAAAATGAGATTCTCAAATCACAATTTTAATGGTTTCAAAATCTTAGTTGACTAACACATGATTTTAGAGTCAAAACATCCAAATAGCGATTGATTCACACTGAATTGCCAAAACACACATTGTGATTTCAATATCCCAATTGACTAACCTCCCCTTAGTGATAACTTATGTGATTGATTATGGCTTCTCCAATGGACGTTTTTATCATCATTTGTTTCTTGGAGCACCGATGGACTTCTATGGTTTCTGGGACTTTCTCCAAGATATTTTTAAAATATCATCCCTGATGGATATCACATGTCAACCCCCCCCCCCCCCCCCCCCCCCCTTCCTCCACCCACGCCCACCCACCACCACACACACCGACACCCTGATATCTTCGTGTTGCTTCAGAATGTTCCACATGAAAACCAAAGTGCAACCACAAATATTCCAAAACATGCTTAATATACCATTAAACGAGGTGTGCCTCTTAACCATGCACGGGATTTGATGATTATATCATAAAACTATAACGGGGAAGCATTAAGTTTGTAACCATCCGGTGACCTTATATTTCATACCGGTGACCTTATATTTCATGCTTTGCATATCACCTTATATATCTCATCCTTTCCATGATTTTGCAGGCCGAGAATGATCCATTTGCACCAAGTAGGGGAATTCCTCGTGAAGAAATCATGGTGAGCTTCTTTTTTGTTGTTTTTTACCCCTACTTATTTCCATAATTGCTCCTTAATACCTATAATCATTATTTCTTGATGATCGGCACATAATGATCATTCCAACTTCTAGTAGAAGATAAAATGTACTGTACCTATTATCTATTTAAGATGCATAAACTCTAGAACTGATGAGGTTACGAACATGTTACAGTTATTGTCATCATATTTCATGAAACTTCTGACAAACATTCTTATGTTAATACAGGAAAACCCTCATTGCCTGCTGATAGTTACTCCACAAGGGGGCCATCTTGGATGGGTGGCAGGTGATGGAGCTCCTTTCGGGGCACCTTGGACTGATTCTGTTGTCATGGAATTTCTAGAGCATCTCCATAAAGGAAATGGTGAAAACAGTTGTCCGCTGTCTTCGATATCTTCGCAACCTGAATCTGTGCATGCACGATGATAACTTCATAGACAACAACATGACAATTCTTTTCCCTCACAGCTTGCCATTATTTCTCTTGGTACACAGTTTAAGCAGATGATAGCCCCTTGATATGGATGGACAAACAAGAAATTTCCTTCGAGAAGCAATTGTTTTTATTTTTTCCTTTTAGCCTAGGATAAAAGTTCTTGTGGTTTCATGTTGATGGGCTATAAACTATTTGTCATTTACTGTTCAAAATTGATCTTGTTATTGGCCACTGCTAAATATGAATAAATATGAAGGGATGAGTATTTTTTTTTTTTTGGTAGGCAGATATGAATGCAGTCTTCCCAAAAGAAATGATCATTCCTTCTTTGAACAAGTTGTGTCCAAGTCCAGAAACCATGAAATTAGTAGAGCTTATGGTGAAAAAGATATGATAATATGCATTAATTATTACTTCCAATATTGTGAAAGCAAACTGAATTTTGGAAGGAAAAACAAGGAACTCCAATTTTTTTTTTTTTTTGAGATCTTCGGCGATACGTTTGGGACTTTGAGCATGCTGCATTAAATGCCATTTGAGTCCACTGTACAACACCTTTTCCGCGGTTTGATCCTAATATCGTCTGCTGTCTAGCTAGGGAGGTTATACCTCTTCTCACTGACCATAAGAGCTAGCTGAGTTTGGTAACTCTAATATTGATAAATAGAAAGAATGAAAAAGTATTTTATACTCAGCTCTGTAACTACTTGTGTAGGTTTGGGCTGTGTCGGGCTAGTCTGGCCCAAAAAAAAGATCCACACCCGTGTCTAGGACGTCTAGGATTGACCTGCCACAACATCCGTGCTAGGGTTGACTCGCTAATCCTTGTGAGTGGTGTCGGCATTAGTGTTAGGGTTGACTCGCTATTGCATGTAAGTGGTGTCGGCATTAGTGTTAGGGTTGACTCGCTATTGCATGTAAGTGGTGTCGGCGCTGCGGAAAATTTAAAAAAAAGGGCTTCAAAAAAGCGTAAACAATCATCTAATCGTTACAATATGTAAAATGATCTCCCCCCAAGGACTAAAAATGACTATTTGTGAAGAAATAGTAGGAGAGAATAATCTAGGTCTTTCATTCATCATGATATTACATATATATACATCCACATATCAACATGGGCCTAAGCCACATGGGCCAATCACCATATATACGATTTAATCCCAATACCCCCCCTCCCTCAAATTGGAGTATGCAAGTCACAAATATCCAACTTGCGCAAAAGAAACTCAAATTATCGTTTGTCCAAAGCTTTGGTGAAAACATCCGCCAATTGTCCATCTGTCGGCACATGAGATCGATGAATAACTCCATCAAGAACTACATCCCTCAAAAAGTGACAATCCACCTCAATGTGCTCATGGAAAACTGGATTCTACGCAAGATGTAAAGCAGATCGTCTATCACAAAACAAATCCATAGCACACGAATGTTGCACCCCCAAACTGCCAAGCAACCCTTTGAGCCACTTAAGTACACACGTGACCACCGCCATCGCATGGTATTCTGCTTCGGCCAAAGAGCGGGACACCGTCACCTGTTTCTTCGTCTTCCAAGGGATAGACGAATCACCAAGAAAAATTAACCAACCAAACAAAGAGCGTCTCGTGATGGGACAACTCGCCAAATCGGAATCACACCACCCCTGGAGCCGCAAATCACAGTTAGAGCGAAGGAGAATGCCTTGACGAGGACAACCCTTCAGATATCTAACAACCCTCAAAACCGCATCCCAATGATCACGCCGGGGGTCATGCATAAACTGCGACAAGATGTGAACAACGTAAGCCAAATCTGGCCGAATAAACGAAAGATAGATCAGCCGCCCCACGAGTCGCCGATATGCTTCCCCATCTGACAATAGTGGACTTGTAAAGCGTGTCAATTGATGATGTTGTTCCATGGAAAAGCTTGCGAGTTTTGCCCCCAACAATCCTGTCGCAGAGATAATGTCAAGTGTATATTTTCGTTGGCACAAAAGAATTTCCTCCGCACTTCGAGCTACCTCAACTCCATGAATAAACTTCAACACCCCAAGGTCCTTCATATGAAAGCATGTACTCAAATAATTCTTAAAGGCAGTAAGAGCAGCAGAATTATTGCCAGAGGAAATCAAATCGTCGACATACACAAGAACATTCATCTGAACATCACCCTTATGAAGAGTAAAAAGCGAGTAGTCAGAGTACGATTAGCAAAATTCGTACTCCTGCAAAGAAGATGCCAACTTCGCAAACCAACAACGAGGCGCCTGTTTTAAGTCCATAAAGAGATTTTTGAAGCCGACATACCTGATCAGGGCGTGTGGTTGGAAACCAGGTGGTAGTTTCATATACACTTCTTCGGTAAGATCTCCATGTAGGAAAGTATTGTGAAACATCCATCTGATGTAGTTTTCAATTATTTTCTACAGCTATAGCTAAAAAAAGCACGAATAATAACCATTTTTGCAATCGGAGCAAAAGTATCGGTGTAATCAATTCCTTCAACCCGATGATTGCCGAAAACCACCAAACGGGCTTTAAGCCGCTCAACACTCCCATCAGAATTATACTTTATCTTATACAACCCACTGGCTCCCCAGAGCATATTTCCAGCCGGAAGCGTCTCCATTGTCAGGTATCATTATCCTCCAAATCCTGTATCTCCTTCTGCATAGTTTTATACCACCCTGCATCTTTAACCGCCTCTTTAAAGGAGGCCGGTTCTGTACCTGCAGTTACAGCTACAAGAAAATTCCTGTGTCCCAGAGAAAATTGATCACAATTCAAAAAATGTACTATAGGATAAGGAGTACCTGAGGGAGTGACTGGACGTGGTGGAACATTGGGAGGAAGGACTGGGACTCAACTTTCGTATTATATTTGTAACAAAATTGCGGAGCTTCACGGACGAGATTTTGGCACGCATTCCACTCCCCAGTACACCCTCACTATCTGACGCCCTCATCGCTGCCTCATCCTCTGCCGACTATCCTCCACAGTGGCCTCAGCCGTGCCACCCTCACCATTAGTCGCCCCCACCACGTCGTTTCCCATAATGGGGATACAACCGTCCATCCGTATGAGGTAAATCATACCCCGTAGTAACTGTCGATCAACATGATTAAAAACCCAAATCATTATCACCCATGACAGGAGGCGCAACCTCAGGTGAAGCCGTACCCACCACGATTATCCTCAACAGAATATAAAAACTTAGTCTCATAAAATTTAACATCTCGAGAGACAAAAATTTTTTCAGTAGCAAGATCATACAATTTCCAACTCTTTTTGCCGTGGGGATATCCCACAAAAACACACTTTTGACTGCTACTGAAAAATTTGTTCATTTTTAGCTTTTTGGTTGTGGGCAAAAACATAGACAACCAAAAATACGTAATTCATTATAAGAAGGAGAAGCACCAAATAAAATTTTATAAGGGGTTTTAAAACCAAGAAGACTTGAAGGGGTTCGATTGATCAAATAATCGGCCGCCAAAATACATTCTCCCAAAAAAAATTGGCAAATTTCCCTGAAAACGTAAAGCACGTGCCATATTCAAAATATGTCTATATTTTTGTTCGACCCTCCCATTCTGCTGAGGTGTACCAAGACAAGATGTTTGAAACAAAATACCATTCTGTGCAAAGTAGTCACACAGGCAATTAAACTCAGTACCATTATCACTTCACACAATTCAAACTTTGGAATTAAATTGCCGCTTAATCATAAAAAAAAGGATGAGAACATCTGTTTACTTCAGTCTTATCAATCAACAAAAATACCCAAACAACACAAGAAAAATCATCCACAATCGTCGAAAAATATCGAGCTCCACACGAAGAATGCGTAGGATACGACCCCCAAAGATCATAATGTATCAAATCAAAAATTACAACAGCCCGAGAGTCACTGACAAGAAAAATACCTCGAGTTTACTTTGCCTGATGGCAAACTTCACATGCCTTATTCACTAAACTACTAGAGCTACTAACAACAGGAAGATACTTTACTACTTTATCAAAAGAATGCCCAAGTCACCGATGCCAAATGTCCAAAGAAGTCGTCCCAGTCACTGCAAATGCCTGAGTCTTCTGTACAATACGAAAGTAGTAGAGTCCATCCCGTCGTTCACTGACGCCAATCAGGATCCTCAAACTGGGGTCCTGTATCACGCATAATTTTTTAGTGAATTGTATGACACAATTTGTATCATCAATAAGATGGGCCACATAAATTGTATTGTAATGTAATTGAGGAACAAATAAAACATTCGTGAGAACAACACCTGATGCAAGAGCAACATGCCCGCAGCACGAGTCAACCCGCAGTCCGTCCGTCCACGAGCCCAACCGGACATTCCTTCATTTTTGTCACTCTCGACAATAAATCCAATTTTTCAGTAACATGATTCGAAGTGCCTGTATCAATAATCCAAGGTGCAATAGACTTACCCACCATACGGTCCTCCAGAGATTTGACTGAAGAGTTACCAAGCAGAGAAATAAGTTGTCGCCATTAGTCCGGAGTTATTCCTGGAACACTGCCTGCACCATCACCTGCCATATGTGTCTGTGCCACAGTCGTCGTGCCACATCCTACTACCGCCGCATGCACCTCCGTACCCCATCTACGTCCACCACCAGAATTGTGTCTGCCACCACGTCCGCGGCCAACCCCTCGTCCGCCGCCACGCGGTCTATCCCCCACCAATCCGAAAAGCTATGTTTCTCGAAGCAAGTGGCTTCTTCATGTCCGTTGCATTTGCAAAAATTGTAAAGCAACTCCGATTTATCCCGAGCATCCAAACGAGATGGCCTATGGTTAATAGAAGGGGTTTTAACCGCAAGCACCATAACCTTATCCCATTCAGAGGGGCCTTGTGTGGACACGCGCAATCGTTCCTCCTGTAGCATGGATTGATAAGCACGTGCCAAAGTAGGGAACGGATCTTGTGCAAGTGCAAATAAATTTGAGCGGACATTTCCATAGAGTTCCTGATTGATCCCATAAAGAAACTGATGAAAGCGCTCATCATCAACCTATTTCTACATATTCTTCGGGATATCACACGTACATTTGCCGCAACTGCACACCAGAATAGGTTCATAAGTCCCAAACTCATCCCAAAGAGTCTGCAATTGGCTGAATTAGTCGACCACGGACATGGATTTCGTTTGACGACACTCTGCCAACGAATGTTTAATCTGTTAAATTCTAGCGCCATTCTCCAGGCTAAATCGGTCCTTGAGCGAATCCTATATCGATTTTGTCTCCTCAATGTAGGGTATCATCTTCTTCACTGAAGAGTCAATAGTGTGCAAGATCTATTGCACAAGCATCGATTGGACACAGTAACAATCCTCCAATTTGTTATTATCCATAGGTTTATCGATAGATTCGTCAATAAACCCAAATTTTTGTCGTGACCGTAGAGAAAGTCGAATAGATCTCGACTATTCCTCTTAATTTTCCCCATGAATTACCATGTTCGTAATTGTATTATCCGGATTGTCATTAGAACCAAGGTAATACGGGAATGTGGGATCGATCCTTGTTGTCGCCGCCACCGACGTAGAAAACTCGCCGTCGCTGCCACCGCTCGTCATACCGTCGGTCGAAGGGAGATTTGCCATCGCTGCCGCCGCTATGGAAAAAAATCGTGCCCTAGCCGTCATGCTCTGATACCATATAAAAAAATAGTAGGAGAGAATAATCTAGATCTTTCATTCATTATGATATTACATATATATACATCCACATATCAACTTGGGCCAAAGCCACATGGGCCAATCATCATATATACAATTTAATTCTAATACTATTGATATAAAATTTATCAATCAAATATGTGTCATAAACTTGATGTCTGCTATATATACCTTGGTTTCTAGTTTGTTGAAGCTATATCCAAACTCTAATCCTTTGAGACCACACTCATAGAATCCAAATCCTAGAGCTCTTAAACAATTGGGTCAGTTATACTTTACCATCGATATCTGTACGATAACACTTTTGATTTACACTTATGTTCCATCCAAGATTAGGGGTGAGTATTCAATTTATTTTATTTTTGTTAGCCCCGAGATAGATCAAAGATGGTGGAACGGAGGCCAAGAATAGAGATTCACGCAAGACTTTGCAGTCCGCTCTCTGTTTGATCCTGATGTTGTTGTCGAGCTCCAGAGATTCATGCAAGAAACATGCTCCATGGAAGAACGCAATTCCAACGAAATTAAAACCCAGGTTACAAACTGACAATAACCAAAATAATTCTTCCTTACAAACGCAAATGAAATTGAGATAGAACGTATAACAAAATAGAACTCATTCGTCCTTGCAAACCCAGTTGCAATTGATATAGAACATTTACAACTAGAATAAGGATGGAAAAGAAGATAGAATAAAAATTATTCTTGCTGGGGTAGTGAATACCACTTTGCTCAAAGCAAAATTAGTCCTCTATCCACGTTCTGCTCCCAGAAGCCAGCAAGTTCACAAATGAACTTCTAGAACGCTCGTAGTCACGTTTGTGTGTAACTCTAACGGACTCCATGGACCTCTTTTCATTTTCCTTCTCTCTCCAAAAGGAGGCAAGATGACTCTATTTATAGAGAAGGGTAGCAGCCCCATATCCAATCCAAAATCAGGTTTGATACTCCTAATCCCACAATCAGCACAGAATTATGTGCCAATATCATTCTTTGTGTATATGCGCACAACACTACAACCGCAGCTGCTCCTGCACACATAGGCTAGCTGTGTAGCAACTCATGCTCGCATGCGCACAACTCTACAGCAACACATGCGTGTATATGCATAAGCGTGCATACATGTAAATGCGCATACGTGCATAGCTCATATATAGCCTCACATAGCCTCGCATAGCCTGCTCCCGTGCATGCACCCGCACATAAAACGAGTGCACGAGCGCAACATATGTGCATAAGCGCCATGCGATGATGCTGACGTGCTAAGTGTAAAGTGCACCATTAAAGTTTTACTTTGCGCCCTTGAGTCTGAGTCCTAGTCCCAGTCGCTAAGCATCTTCAAGGCTTAGCTCATAAAGGAATTTTTCTAATAGAGTGACAAAAAACACAAATACTTTCTTGAGGAGTTTAAACTTAATCCTACTAGAAAAATATCCCATATGGCACCCACTTGGGCCACTACCCCATGTGCATCTCTCAACACTAAGCATGATATTATATTGAGATACCCACTTGGAGTATTTTCCAATGTGGGACTATCTTTCTAGCCTTGCAAAAAGAAAAACTCCCACAAGCATAAGAAAAATTCTAACAATCTCCCATATATCTTAATATATATGGGTTGAGCTTTCCTCATAGTGACTATCCATCATGCATTAGGATAGATGTCGCTAACGACTTGAATTCTTTCGTCTGGATCAAACAACAATACGATACAAGAATGGGCTAAGCCTTGAATTCTGCACCATAGCTTCTATTTTTTTCACTCACACAATGACATCAGTTGTACCTTCTGGTTGCACATTAAAGGCCCTATGCTGACCTAGTTTTGGTATATGTATCTTCGGTATCTACGAATTTTCTTTCAAGAGACGGCCTACATCTATATTCATACAATCTAGGTGATTTCTTTCAGAGAGTCCCAACATGAAGCCTTGTTTTTTTTGTGGTGCTACACCGCTATAACATGGCATAAAGCCGAGGCTTTACATATTTTACCTCATTATGGTGTCATACCACTGTAGCATGAGGACACCGACCTCTTTGTTGTGCCATACTACCCACCATGAAGCCTTGCACTTTCTTGCATTGCTACACCGCTGCGACATGGCTCACAAAGCCAAAGCTTTACATCTTTTACCTCTTTGTGGTGTCACACCACTGTAGCATGAGGTTACTAGCCTCTTTGTAGTGTTATATACCACTCTCTATTATATAGTATTAGGCTACCTGCCTATATGCGGTGCTACATCGCTGTGACATGGCCAGAAGCTGAGGCTTATCCTCTCGAGGTACCTCATATGGCGTCAACCCACTGTAGCTTGGAGTACTATGCTCATTTGTATTGATGTGCTACCCATGCTTCCTGTAGAGCATATCGAACATTCAAAAATATCCGAGAACTCATTAAGGAGTCAAAGTTATCCTCTTACAGGACTTGTTCTATACGAAAATAATTAGTAGACCACATTGGTTCCATGATCGTATTTCCACTATGTTTCAAAGGACTACCCATTGTAGCTGATATTTTTTCAGTCAATGGTCCTTCCTTGAACCAAAAGGTAGTTGCCTAGTAGATTTCTCTTTGAACTAATAGCATAAAACTTTATGGTAGAATTGTAAAGACACAATATCAGAGGTCCTTCAAGCCCAATTTTCTTGCTATGTCCTCGACTAGCTGGCGCTTGAGGCATTTTGTGAATGGATCCGCCAGATTTTCCTGGCCCCAAACATCAACTACTATAATAATTCCATGCTAATTGTACTCATTCAGTATCATGTACCGTAGTTGTACAGCCCTCTTCTTACTGTTGAAGAGATCATTCGATGCCACTATTACAATCGCCTGATTGTCATAATACACCAATATCATCAGGATTTATACACCAACCACTTGAAGATCACATATGAGCTCCCAAAGTTATTCTACTTTATCCGCTGTAGCTGATAGTGCATAGAACTCATACTCCATAAATGAGTGAGAGAGCAAAGTCTGCTTCATTGACTTCCACGATATAGCAACACCACCCATGGAGAAGACATCCTCCTGTAGATCTTTTTTTCTTTTATGATCACCGACTGGCATCACTAAAGCCTTCTACTACTGTCAGAAATCCACTATAGTGTAGTGCAAACCCCTGAGTCCTCTTGAGTTATCTCATGACTCTCTTCACAACTTTCTAGTGCTCAACACCTGAATTTCTTATGAACCGACTCAACATCCCCAGGTCTAGTGGCACTCGTAGTATACATCAAGCTACCGATGGAACTAGAGTACTTCAGCTGACTGATACTTTCCTCAGGATTTAGCTTCAAGTTTTGATCAGACATGTAAGGAGTATGGATCCTTAGAAGATCCTGATATCCATAGCATATGAGCATCTTTTTTATATAGTGAGCTTATGACAGTGCAAGCCCAGCTTCTGTCAGAATTATCTTAATTTCCAGGATGACATCCGTATCTCCCACGTCCTTCATACTTAATTTGGATAATTGGAACACCTTTATTCTAGTGACACATTCTACGACGTTGTACATGATTAGCATATCGTCAATATAGAAACAAACGATGGCACCTCTATCACCAGCTTACTCCGTATAAACACACTTATCAGTCTCGCTGATACTGTAGCCATTTGACCTATTGACTTTGTCAAACTTCTCGTGCCATAATTTGGGAGCTTGCTTCAGGTGGTACAAAGATTTTACTAACCTGTAGACTTTGTCTTCATGACCCTGAATAACAAATTCTTCTGGCTATTGCATGTAAATCTCTTCTGTTAATTCCCTATCTAGAAAAACTATCTTGACATTTATTATTATGAATAATCAGCTTATAAATAGTAGCCATGACAATTAATATCCTGATTGTTGACATCCTTACAGCTGGGCATATGTGTTAAACTAATCAATCCCATGCTTATGAGAAAATCCCATGTCTACCAGTCTAGCCTTTAACTAATCAACTGTTTTGTTGGCTCTCTTTTTCTTGATGAAGGTTCATTTGTATTCGATGGATTTAGCTCCTTCAGGCAGATTAACTAACACCCAAGTGTTATTGGATGTTATTAAGTCAATCTCATTATTGATTTTCTCCTCCCAAAATGCGTCTTTGGTCTTTATTACCTCATCAAAGGTAAGCGGTTCGCTTCTACATGATAGGTGATAAAGTAATCACTGAAGTCTTTTGGCCTCCCTACTCGTTTTGTTAATTGCTCAACCAGTATTGGTTCAAGTGTTGTGTCTTAAATGACATCCTCCTCCTGGACTACATCTTCTTTGGAAGTACTTCTTTGGAGCTAACAATATTCTCTGAAACATTCGCAAGAATAATATTCTTGTCTCTAGCAAACTTGTCTTCAAGAAATTCTACATCACAAGACACAATGATATGATTTGATTCAATATTAAGTGACCTCCGATCATTGCTTTTAATAACATATCCCAGAAATATGGTCTTCGCAGTCCTTGTCCTATCACAACCCGCACCTGGTATAGGGGTACGAGTACGTGGGTACTTCCAGTCTATGTCGCATCATCGACGGTAGAATACTGTCTAGGTCATCGATATCTAGCTATCAATCATACTAATGCAACTACTTCTATCATATACTAATTCAAAATAAATCTAAAGGCATAATGAATAGGAAAGATAAACAAAATAACTTCTAATGGAAAGAAAATAGACATGATATGGAATAAGAAGCACTAGCCTAGATCTCTACAGTTGTTACCTCAAGGTCCACAGGGTAAGAGCAATTCAATTTATAGCATCACTCTGAACTCCTAGAATGTAGATCATAACAATCTCTAAAAAATATTATCCAGTCAAGATTGGAGCGAAGCACACCTCTAACAGCAGTTCCAATAAATGATAAAGACTATGTAATAGTAAATAGAGATAAATACAAGATAAATAAAGCAAGAGCAAGAAATATTCAAGATATGGAATATTGTAATAAATACAAGAACAAGGAGTATCACATACAAGAGTCAATAAATAAAACTAGCTATGCGAGTGAGTACTAGCTACAACATGTGATCGGCTTGGGAACTTGAACACGGATTATGGCCTGGTTAATCATACGTACGGTGTATGATTAATACTAACAAGAAATAAGGCATGTACAAGAAGGATATGATCACATATCTACACTAACACTTTTCATCCCGACTGGTATAGTAGATCCAACCATGGCATGCTACGACACGGGATTCTAAGAGAAGGTAGCAAGTCTCCTCAAAAATTAGTGTCCATATAAGTACAAGAACAACAAGGCTTGCACAAGATACACCAAGATAAACAAGCAATAATATCTCATGATGGGATCCAAAAAATACCAATCCATGTAACCATGTGTCAAAAAATTAAGGATATCTACACTAGATACAAGAAACATAGAAGATATCATAAAAAAAAAACTATCATAGAATGTACTTGCCTGTGGTCCAGAGAAACGAATGTCAAACTGTGTTCGTATCGGTGCCTCACAGACCGATATTTGAAATTCTATATTATTATAGTGTTTTAGAATCATAAACATGCTATACTAGCTTGAAACTAGGTCTCTAAATTAACACTAGGTCCAACTAAGTCAAACTAGGTCAAACTAAGTCAAACTAGGTCAAATCTAGGTCAACACAGTCAAACTAGTTCATTTCCTAGTTTCTATTTTGATTTTACCAATTTATAAGGTTTATAAAGTTATATTAGGTCTTAACAAGTCATTATTTAGTTTTTAGGTGCTAACTAGGTCAAACTAGTCAATACTAGTTAATACTAGGCCAATACTAGATTTTTAGGCTATACTAATAAGTTACTAATATATATTGCCATAATATATACTTCTACCTATAAATTTTAGCAATACCTTGGTCTATAGCTATTTATTTTATCCCATATCATAGTATCTTAACCCGTATCAGACATTTACATAATACCTTAGTCCGTATCTCAAATATCTTAACTATTAGTCAATACCTTAGTTCTAGGGTTAATACCTTGGCTAAACTAGGTTTTAAAGTCATACTAGTTAGCTATGATATAATAATATCACATATACTTTATATATACTAATATATACCATAACTTAGTTTAACACTTAATACCTAGCCAATACCTTAGTATTACCTAGCTATTACCTAGCTATTACCTTTAGTATTACCTCATTACCTTAACTAATACCTTAACATATTATCCCATATCCTAGTTTCTAGACTAATACCTTAGCTAATACCATTACCTTGACCAATACCCAATATCTTAACTCATACCTTGGTACCTAATCTATTACCCAAGCTAGACACTACCCTTACCATGGTATCTTAATCCAATACCTAATATCATAACCTTACCTTAGTATCCTAGTATTACCTTATACTAGTTCTAATATTTTGGTGTCTTGGTATTCTAAATACATTGATATATCCTAGGATATCACACTCTAATTTATCCCACACATATTCTACTTGTTTGTACATGGTACCATGGTACCATATTAGGTATCATATGATAACAACCCCCAAGATACTAATCCATGACCATAATCTACACTTATGTTACATCCAAGATACTCTTCCGACTCTTGGCTCTTGACATCTTAATATTATCCATTACCAACTTCTAATACCCAAGATCTTAGTATCTTAACCAATACCTTATCCTCTTAGATACTTACCCAACTAACTCTAATACTAATACTTGATACCAAATAGGATACCTTACTCAAGGTCCAATACTCACTTACCCTCACTCCTAATACCAATATCCTCATGTTACCCAAGTATCACACTAGTACCTTGCCCTAAACTCTAATACCTTGACACATAACTACTTGGCTTACTTGATAACCACTTATATCAAAACTAACACGCACATTAACTAACACCTATTACCAAACACTTATATATATATATATATATATATATATATATAATATCTCTGTTTGAATTTCTTAGTACTCCGCGTGAGGTTATCCGCTTCTTTCGACGACTGTCCATCGACGGCGGCTAGGGTTGGTTCGCAAATGAGAAAAAGGCTGGAGACAACCCTCCCATCGCGGGTGTGAAAAGTTTTATGATTGTATACATAATTGAGGGGGCATCTTCCTTCTGTTCATACGGGATGGTTCTAAACTTCTGTGAGATTAGATGGGCTAGGTCGGTCTGGATGAATGCGAGTGCATGAAAGGTTTGATCGGCTCAAGAAAACTTCGAATTGGAATCGATCCTCCCGACACGGTCGCCTCCAGCCGTTGGTTGTTCCAGTCGAATTATTAACCGACTTTAGAGCACGCTGTGTCGAGTTTGATATATATATATATATATATATATATATATATATATATATATATATATATATATATATATACTTGGCAACCTATGATACCTATACCCACTGGATGTCCATACTACCTAGGCTCATAGGATACAAAAAAATGCATATATTGTATAGTCAGTTCTACTTGTAACTAATACTGTGCATGTTAGACCTATTCAATAAATTCTACTATTACATTATGTAGTATCCCTTCATATTAGCTTTCACATCACATTTTCGTGTCCGAAAGCTCCCGAAATCGCAAAAATACCGAAACTCATTTGTCTTTCGGACACCTTATACTCAAACAGTTTTATAAAAAGTTTCAGAACAAATTTGGTCCATTAATTTATATATATGGAAAGCTAACTTCGATACGGTTCTTTTAAAAAATTTGGGAGATTAATCGGAGTCATGAGTTAGGATTTATAATATTTTTAACTTGCTATGACTGCTAAAAATGAGGCTGAATACTATGACGAATTTGGGTTATTCTGAACAAAAGAACACATGTATACACTCAATTTACCAATTTTACCTATATGTATCATGTTGTATCATGATACGGACTCTACGTGTCTAATTTTGGATACAAGAACACATTCACACCATCAAATAAACATCAATTGTAGTCATTAGGACACAATACAGACACTGACACAATTGGGGTTTTTTCCAAATTGAGCCCCAAAATTATGACACCGACTTAGATCTACCAAATTGAGGGCTCCTAGAGCCTAGATCTACCATTGGAAAGTCAAATCTAACCATAGAAATGTTCCTACATGACCAAGGGGTGTTTCTAACCATAAATTTGATAAAATTGAGAGAATTATCTAGTATTTTGGTAGCCTCTTTGGAGAATTTTGAATTTGGACACAGAAGGGATGAGTCGGACACGCTCTCCTAGCAAGCTCCTCTCCTATGGATATTCTTGTGCTCTCCAATGCTCTAGGCCTTCTTGATGGTAAGAATGAATGAAATTGGAAGTGGATTGAGTAAAATTGGTAGGGAATTGAGTTTGCTTGGGGAAGAAGAAGTTTTGAAAAAAATGAAGCTAATGAGTTAAATAAAATGAATAGATGAGCCCTAAATTAAACTTATATCTTATAATAAGGTTTTGTCATGCCAAATATCAAAATTTTGCCTCTCCATTTGTCATAAATTGAATCTAATTAACTAAAGGAAGAAATCTCTACAACTAAGTAGAATATTCTTTTCATGACAACTAAACTAAATTAATTCTAATTACTAAAGTCATGACTAACAATAATTAGCACTAACTAACACTTGTAAATTCTAATTGGCTAGCCACTAACTAATAATATTATAATTCTAGGCAATCACTAATGTAAAATAATATATAAAATTTTTAACAACATATAAAATTACCAAAATACCCCTATGGTGTAAAGTGGTTGTTATAATCCTACACCCCTTAGAAAAATTTTATCCTCAAAATTTAAGGATGGAAGTCGACATGAACTGAAAGAATAACTTATGGTCCAGAAGGTAATCTCGTCTTCTTTCTTCTAACTGGTTATAATCTATTCATCATAATTCTGACTATAGTTAAACCCTCATCTAACCATGGTCCAAGAAAGTCCTACCTAAAATCATACAATATATAATTCTATTAAAAAAGAATATTTACATATGTATGGTTATGGTCTCTATCTGTCCTGATATTGAAGTCTCTATAAAGGGTATACTACTCACTATACTAACTATATAGCACAAAATTACTAAAGCAACTATAAGTTACTAAGAAATCAATCAAATCAATAGATGAAAAAATGACAAAAAAAGAGAACAGAACTTTCTAACCCATCACCTGTAGCGTCGGCCCCTCGACCGTCATCACAAAAGCCTTTTTCTGTTGGGGTGTCTCCCTCTGCTGGTGCTGGACGTTTGCGGTGCCACAAGTGGCCTAGTTGGATCTCTTACTTATCTCACACCAAGCATTCACTGAGTATCATCCTATCCAAAGTACTTAATATCAAGGATTACCACTTCTAATACTAATGGTATACTTTGGTTCTAGGCCATGGACACACTTAACTCACTGACATACACTACCCAGAATACTATACGAACAACTCTAGGATACTATCTTCTTGCACTAGAAGGGTACTCTACCAACACTTAGATTTCTTATACGTCCTTGTGAGATACATGAACACATTTACTAGTAGTTCAATTCTTATTCCTGCTCACTCCCTAACACACATACAGTCTCATATCTGTCTCAGTTCTTGCAGGCACCCGAATACTACTTAATCATACTTCTTGCAAATGCACCCTATATAGAAACACCCATGTACCCTATTGGCATACCCACACCAATCAAGAATACTCTCTATAGGATGCCTACCCAAATCTTGATATTATCTAAATAAGACAGTAACTCTATATGTGGTACTTAGATGATACTCCCATACTAGGTTACTTATGTCTCTCATCCATACCTAGTACACCAGTCACTAGAATGCTTATACCCTAAACCTCCATAATACTTGAGGTACTCTGGATCTTGCCACTAAAGTACTCCTCCCATCTTGATATATGGTTATATACCCAGTTCTAACACTCAACCATCACTCTAGGATACTTACTTGTATCTGGTATCAATATAATATACATAAATATTTTCTATCCCTTATGACACTGTGATATCTTACTGATACCCTTATACCCATCATACTGTTCACTAATACATATTACTTTTATACTCCAAAATACTAGCAATGTACTATGCCTTCTGAAACTTACTTCTATAAAGGTTACCCCTCTCACTCACTTCCTGGAACACTTGTACTCCTACTCCCAAACACCCTTCATCTATATTGACTGATACACCCATATGATACTATCATATACATGATATTCACTGATACTAACATAATACTCAGCTTAACCCTGATATACCCTGGACACTGGTACTCTCTAGGCACTCTTGGTGCATAAATACTAGCTTTCTAACTATACATAACATATAAACTTAATATTCTAGGACACTAACTTCTTAACACTCACTACGGCTCATCACACACACTACTACTACTCTTGACGCTAGCTTACTTACTATATCACCCCATCACACTTACTAACTCTATAACTGTTCTTGACTCATGGACTTAATATTTTCTGCTACCTACTTAACACTAACCTGCCCCACTGGCACACTATTGGTACCTCTGATACTAAACCCCTACTTCATAATACTCATAAAACTGGTACTTTACTTCACCACCCATGCTTTTCTCACATATCCCTATTAACACTTCAACACTCTCGAGTACTAGGTGATATACCCATAGTAGACATATACATGTGCCCTCATATTTATCCACACAAATGCCTAACACTCAACACATAACATCAGTTTTATTACTAGCACAATACATTCTAACACTATCACACTACTTATTTATAGGTACTATTCTATTATGGCACACTCACTAGTACCTCTCCTGAATACACATTCTCTTACTCATGACACAACCAAGTATCAAGCACAAAATAGAATATCATGCTCCATTGATATCCAAACACAAATTTTATGACACTTAATTAATACATGGATCACTCAACTATATGAATTTATATATATTTAGAACATGCATGATGACACTAATACCAACTCCTGAAATCACAACAGATACTCTACTCTCCCTTCTACCATTGGTACCAATACTAACTACACCGACACCTACCATAGAGCTATTGCTACAAAGGTAATGCACTATAAGATATCTCTAGACTGATGCCTATAGTTCATATGCCCAACCAAGAACTATTCACAGACTCACAAGATACACTCCCAATAATCAACACTGATACTCAATAACATAAACCTATCTGCAAATTACCAACTACTACACTATGCAAGGAACCTCATGAACTAATGAAATAAAGCTCTATAATGAACTAAACTAGAGGAACTAAGAATATCTCTATTCCTGAGCTAATAAGGGTGATAGAACAAAACTCAATGATAACAAGGTTGAATGATAGAAATGGTATGTTAAGAACCAATTATGATATACTCTGATAATTATACACATCTATCCGAAATTATGTTACTCAGAATTCTCGCCACGCTAATAAACATATCTGCGATAAACGATAGAGTCCATAACTAAGGTATGTACCTCTATAATCATGTTATCTAGAATTCTCGCCATGCCAACTAGTATAGCTGCGCCCTGCTAACTAGAATGGCTGCGATAAACTCTAAATTCCATAACTATCCAAAATTGGGTCTCTGTATTTTTGCCACGCTAGGTAGTATAACTACGATAAACTCTAGGCTCCATAACCAAGGCAGATGGTTATCTTTCTCACTGTCCTTATCAAAATATGTCATTAGAATATACCTCAATTCAGTCCATAAATTTATCTCGATACAAGAGTCAAAGTTAACAACGAACATCAAGAATAAAATTCAACAACAATAAGTGAATGTGAACGGAAACAAAAGAAATATTTTTTGAAGTAAAGTTTTACAGTAAGATTCTCAGGGGTCATTCCAGGAATCTCTCAAGAAATCCTATTTTGTTATTTGAGTATTCTCTCATCCTATATCTTATATCCTATCGCAGGCTCACAGCAGTACAACTAAGTTGTCGCACTACCACGACTATGCTCTAATTGTAAATCCTGACCTGCAACCGGTATAGGGGCACGCGTACGTGGGTATGTCCAGCTTACGCCGTAGCATTGACGATAGAACGCTATCTAGGTCATCAATATCTAGCTATCAATCATACTAATATAACTAGTTCTATCATATACTCAATCACCATAATCTAAAAGCAGAATGAATAAGAAAGATAAACCAAATAACATTCTAAAGAAAAAAACTAGACATGATATGAAATAAGAAGTACTAGCCTAGACCTCTACAGTTGTCACCTCAAGGTCCACATGATAAGAGCAGTCCGGTCTATAGCATCCCTCTGAAATTTCAGAATGTAGAGCACATCAATCACTGAAAAATATTATCTAGTCTGGATTGGAGCGAAGCACACCTCTGACAGCAGTTCCAATAAATGATAAAAACTATGTAACAGTAAATAGAGAGAAATATAAGATAAATAGAGAAAGAGCAAGAAATATAAAAGATATAAAATACTGTAATAAATACAAGAACAAGGAGTATCATATACAAGAGTCAAGAAATACAACTAGCTATGTGAGTGAGTACTAGCTATAATATATGATCGGCTTGGGAACTTGAACAAGGATTATTGCCTGGTTAATCATACATATGGTATATGATTAACACTAACAAGGAATAAGACATGTATAAGAAAGGTATGATCACATATCTACACTAATTCTCCCTATCCCGACTGGTATAGTGGATCCAACCATGGCACGCTACAACACAAAATTCTACGAAAAGGTAGCAAGTCTCCTAAAAAATCAATATCCATATAAGTACAAGAACAAAAAGGCTTGCACAAGATATACCAAGATATAAGAAACATAGAAGATATTCTAAAAGAAAAACTATCAAAGAATGTACTCGCCTGTAATTCTGGACAATGAATGTCAAACTGTGTCCGTATCATTGCCTTAAAGACCTATATATAAAATTTTATGTTATTACAGTATTTTGGAATCATAAACATGCTATATTAGCTTGAAACTAGGTCTTTAAATCAACACTAGGTCCAACTAAGTCAAACTAGGCCAAATCTAGGTCAACACAATCAAAATAGGTCATTTCCTAGTTTTTAGGTTAATTTTACCTATTTATAAAGTTTATAAAGTTATACTAGGTCTTAACAAGTCACTATTTGATTTTTAGGTGCTAACTAGGTCAAACTAGTCAATACTAGTTAATACTAGGCCAATACTAGGTTTCTAGGCTATACTAATAAGTTACTAGCATATATTACCCTAATATATACTTCTACCTATAATTTCTAGTAATACCTTGGTCTATAGCTATTTACTTTACCCCGTATAACGGTATCTTAACCCGTATCACGCATTTACTTAATACCTTAGTCCGTATCTCAAATACCTTAACTATTAGGTAATACCTTAGTTCTAGGGTCAATACCTTGGCTAAATTAGATTTTAAAGTCATACTAGTTAGCTGTGATATACTAATATCATATATACTATATATATATATATATATATATATACTAATATATACTAATATATACAACAACTTAGTCTAACACTTAATACCTAGCAAATACCTTAGTATTACCTCATTACCTAGATATTACCTTAGTATTACCTCATTACCTTAACTAATACCTTAACATATTATTCCGTATCCAAGTTTCTAGACTAATACCTTAGCTAAAATTCTTACCTTGACCAATATCCAATACCTTAACTCATACCTTGGTACCTAACTCATTACCCAAGCTAGACACTATCCTTACCATGGTAACTTCATCAAATACCTAATATCATAACCTTACCTTAGTATTCTAGTATTACCTCATACTAGTTCTAATATTTTGGTGTCTTGGTATTCTAGATACCTTGATACATCCTAGGATACTACACTCTAATTTATCCCACACATATCCCCTTGTTTATACATGGTACCATGGTACCACATTGGGTATCATTTAATACCATCTACCAAGATACTAACCCATGACTATAACCTACACTTACCTTACATCCAAGATACTGATCCTACTCTTGGCACTTGACATCTTAATATTATCCATTACCTAGTTCTAATACCCAATATCTTATTATCTTGACCAATACCATATCCTCCTAGATACTTACCCAACTAACTCTAATACTAATACATGATACCAAATATGATACCTTACTCAAGCCCCAATATTCACTTACCCTAACTCATGATAATTGAATGTCATGATACCAATATCCTCATGGTACTTTGCCCCAAACTCTAATACGTTGACACATAACTTACCTTTACTTTGCTCACTTGATAACCACTTGTATCAACACTAACACGCATACTAACTAACACCTATTACCTAACACTTATATATATATATATATATATATATATATATATATATATATATATATATATATATATATATATATATATATATATACTTGACAACTTATGATACCTACACCCACTTGATGTCCATACTACCTAGGCTCATAGGATACACAAAATGTATATATCATATAGTCTATTCTCTACTTGTAACCAATACTGCACCTATTTGATCTATTTAATAAATTCTAGAGTTAAATTATGTCGTAGTCCTTCATATTAACTTTCCAAAATTTTAAACAGATCACATTTTTGTGTCCGAAAGCTCCCAAAATCGTAAAAATACCGAAACTCGTTCGTCTTTCGGACACCTGAGACTCAAACAGTTTTACAGAAAGTTTCCGAACGAATTTGGTCTATTAATTTATATATATGGAAAGTTAACTTCGATACGGTTGTAAACCCCCATTCCTAAAAACCGTATTAGTTATTATTTAATTAATTATTTAAACTATTTATTAAAGTATAATTTCTATTATACTAAAATTGCAACCCGTTAATCATTCCAGCATAAACCTCACTTAGCGAAAACCCTACAGAACTCTTTCATGCATAAAAACCCAACCTGCCCAAATCTCTTTCTCTACGAACAAAACCAATTTTGCACGTAAAGTAAGGAATTAACATCAACAGTTCACCTCACGTAAAACAGTCAAATAGCAAACTCCTCACCATACCGCGTATATTTTCTCTGTGCGTAAATATCAAAAGCAATAGCAAACTACCCAGCATAAACCACTGCCGCAGCAGCAGTAACTAAACCATCGCTTATTTACCCAGCATAAACTCTTCTTTTCTTCCCTCTGCGTAGAATTCAACCACAAATCATTAAGAAAGAAATATTTGTATCAGAAGCAAAACTCAACTTTGCTTTGCTTTGTTCTTTTACACGTGTAAGTTTCTCATTCCACCACTCTTTAGAAAATATCTACAGCAGCACACCTAAACCAATAAGAAGAGAACAACAGCAAGAGTTTTCTTAACCATTAAGTAAATTTCACCGCCCCCTATTCCTATATATAATTAATTACAAAGCAATAACTCCTTCCTCTGATCACAGCAACAACTTTGGACGTGCACTTTACTTGGCAAGTATACCTTGCCATAATACTGTTATTTTACCTTTCATATTGGTACATGCATGTTTTATTCTGCCTATATAGATGTATATTTTGTAGATTTATGACCTAATTATGAGACCACCCAGTATTAAAAAGCATCATTAGGTTCATTAACCATGACACAGTGGTTTACACGGGTGTGTGTCTCATATAGATCACGGACGGCGTGACAGGGATGGCCTCCTGTATGCATGGCCGTGCATTAAGAATGACTGCTGATAGAAACTTTGTATGCTAGTAGACCTGACAGTTATTTAGGGTATTAGCATGTGGTGGAGGCAACATGCATAGATCATTGGGACAGGGAGGACAACTCATAAGTGTACTGGACACCCACTTTCTTATGTAGTTATTAATCTTGTTTACCGTGCGCCCCTGGGATGGGGGGCATATGTGGCATATACTAGCCAGTTGTCACGATTGGTGAATTACGTCAGCATATGTCTAGCCTACACTTTCTCTTACACTCAAAGTTGTCCTCAAAATGCATTCACTTAGATGGTTAGGCGATCCGATGGATGTTTATATTTTAGTACTTATTGGCATGCTTCTATGTATCTTGTTATGTCCCTCTAAGGACCTGGTCCCTTTCCAGATATGGACGATCAGGAGTTTCCACAAGAGTATGGACCTGGACTGGATGCTACTTACGAGACTGAGGAGCTCTTACCAACAGAGTTTCTGTGATTATGATCACTGCTTTAGGGATTTTTGTGTCTACTTTAGTATAGTCATTTTGTAGTGGATTTGTTTCCACCAGACTATAGACTCTATACACTTTGATATCCAGTTATATGTCAGTTTTGCTCCCACTGAGTATTTTGTGCTGTGGATGAGATATAGATGGTGTGTGACTTGTTATGACAGTATATTACCACTGATGGATTGCATATTCATTTACAGCGTACGTATGTATATGATCTTCCATATACTGGAATTCATATATATACGGCTGGGCGTATTACGTATTCCTGGTCCTACGTATTTTGGGACTGGGGCGTGACAACGGTTCTTTTAAAAATATGGTAGATTAATTGAAGTCCTGAGTAGGAGTTATGACATTTATAATTTGCTCTGGATACTAAAAATGAGTCAAAATACTATGGCAAATTTGGACTGTTTTGGACAAAAGAACACATGTATACACCCAATTTAACAATTCCACTTGTACGTATCATGGTGTATCATGATACAGACTCTACGTGTCCAATTTTGGATACGAGAATACCTTCACACTATCAAATAAATATTAATAGTTCTAATTAGGACACACACACACACACACACACACACACACACACACACACTCTCAATGGACACAATTAGGATTTTCTCCAAATTGAGCCCCAAAATCATGACACCAACTTAGATCTACCAAATTGAGGGCTCATAGTGCTTAGATCTACAATTAAAAAGTCAAATCTAACCATAAAAATGTTCCTACATGACCAATGGGGTATTTCTAACCATAAATTTGATAAAATTGAGAGAATTACCTAGTATTTTGGTAGTCTCTTTGGAGAATTCTAAATTTGGATACGAAAGGGATGAGTCAGACACGATCTCTTAGCAAACTTGTCTCCTATGGATCTTCTTGTGCTCTCCAATGCTCTAAGCCTTTATGATGGTAAGAATAAATAAAATTGGAAGTTGATTGAGTGGAATTGGTAGAAAATTGGGTTTGCTTGGGGAAAAAGAAGATTTGGAAAAAATGAGGCTAATGAGTGAAATAAATTGAATAGATGAGCCATAAATTGAACTTATCTCTTATAGTAAGGTTTAGTCATGCCAAAATATCAAATTTGACTCTCTCTATTTTTCATGAATAAAATCTAATTAACTAAAGGAAGGAATCTCTACAACTAAGAGGAATATTCTCTTCATGACAATTAAATTTAATTAATTCTAATTACTAAAGTCATGACTAACAATAATTAGCACTAATTAATACTTGTAAATTTTAATTGGATAGCCACTAACTAACAATAATATAATTATAGGAAATCACTAATATAAAATAATATATAAAATATTTAACAACATACAAAATTATCAAAATATCCCTATGGTGGAAAGTGGTAGTTACATGTCCCTAGCTTTTGAATCTTGTCTGGAAACTTCACGTATGCTAGAAACTCCCACACTCGAATAATATTCAAGTTAGGCTTGGCCTTGAACCAAAGTTCATGAGAAGTAATGTCAGATATGGTAAACAATGCTCTATTCAGAATAAATGTAGCCGTAAGTGCATCCTCTATCTAGAAGCATTTTGGAAGACCTACATAATAGATTTTATCATCTCTGTTAGCATTATATTCTTCCTTTCTATAATTTTATTATATTTGGAGAGAATACAGAGCAGTCGTTTCATTGATAATTTCATGTTCTTTGCAAAATGATACGAATTCAAGAGAACGATGCTCTCCTCCTTGTTCACTTCTGAGTCTTTTGAGTTGTTGACCGGTATGACGCTCTGCTTCATCTTGAGGTCCTTGAACTTCTCGAATGCTTTATCTTACAATACATGAATGCATACTTTGAGAAATGTCGATGAAAACTTTATCCCAATTTTTTTAGAGATCTTCTAGAAGTCATAGATATCTGAGTGCACCAAATCCAAAAAATTTGTACTTCAGTTTAATCGTCTAAGCAACTTCTTGACAGTTTTCGTATATCCACAGCCTTTATATTCCTCCACCTCCTTACCCCCATATTTGGAGATAAGACCTAGACTAGACATTTTAATGCTATTACATTGCACATGTCCTAGTTTATTATGGGATAACTCAATAAAGAAAATATATTGACATTATCAGAAGGAGTTATAAGTAGAAGTTTGAACATCCCTTAGATACTGAAAGCCTTTCAAAGCATAATCATTTCCATGTCATCACCATCTGTCTAGAATGGATGTCTATCCTCAAGCCTTCATTTTACCACAAACTTCCTGACATCGGGTCATTGGAAATCACTGGTACGTGTTATATGCACTCCAATGTCAGTGAATTTTTCGGAAGTTAATTCCAGCACTACTGATCTCCTGATCTTCTGTTTGAGACTTGTTCACTATCGAGACCTTTTTAAAGTTAGGCTCGTCCTTGGTAAAAATCTCCTTTTAAGAGCACACGTTGTAAACCTCCACCCAACCTAGCTAATAATAACATAGTTAAATTATGATTATAAATTATATATGTGTGTGTGTGTGTGTGTGTGTGTGTGTATGTGATTGGAAGTGATTACTCATAGACATTGTATAGTGTGACCTATGTTAGGATTAGAATAGGTGCAAGCCATGTTGGTTCAAATTCAGCCTAGTTTAGTTAGGCTAGTGGGTTAGATTAGGCTTGTAAAACTCATCCAAACCAAACCCAATTGAACCCAAACTTGATCCTTATATACTTGGGTGTATTTAGATCCAAACCAATCCATTTGAAACCATTTTTGTTGCAACCAAATCACCTTGGACAACATCATATACCCAGTATGCTGCTCATAGCCAGGATAAGGTCTTCCCATCTCTTGTAGTTACTTAACCACCACTTCATCACTCCAACTCTCCTATTATCAAGGCCATTACCTCCTCATTCCATTCACCTATAGCAACATCTCTATTCTTCTTCATTCTTTCTTCATTTCTTTCCTCCTAGCACACCAAGTCTGGCCGAACACTCCAGGAGAAGACTGATGGAAAGAAGTCCCTTTACACGACCGAATACACATCCAAAAATAGGTAAAACTCTTCCTTCTCCTTCCCCCTTGTACCAACGAACCTTTACCATAAGTCTCTTATATTTTTCTCCATGTTTTCTTGCCATTTGCTCCCTTAGTTGCTGTCAATCACTCGAGTACGCTACTGGAGTTCTGTGGGAAGTACCACTATCCACGTATTTAAATTAGGTATATATCCTATCTTCCCTTTCATTTTATGTCACAAAACTTAACGACCAAGTAGATACTTCGATGATATAGGTAGAAACCCTAACTAAAACATAGAAAACTAAGTTAAACCGTGCTAAACATGATCACGATCGCATAATTCCAGAACTGAACTCATTGTGTTCATACACACATTTTCATGTGTTACACTTTCTATTTATAATTGAAACCACACAAACATGTACCTATGTCTACCCTCTTCCTTGTCATATATTGAACCAATTTATAATTCTACAAAAAATATATTTTTAGCAACATATTTTAGCGATATAGGGTCTTTTATATCTCTAAAAACTAATTTTTAAAATGTATTGGTGACATGAGTTCTAGTACGTCGTAGAATCCACATAAATTTTACTAGAGGAAAATGAAATACCAGTCCTGCCAGAAATGTGGTACATGTCGTAGAAAGACACTATATGATCTGCGACATGTGGTACATGTCGTAGAAAGACACTATATGTTCGGCGACATAAATGGTAAATTTCCAACGTGCATGGATTTTTAGTTTCGTTTGGATTGAGAAAAAAGAAAATGAGTAAATGGTTAACATAAACCTCTCAAGAACAAAATGTAGGCTTATGTAGGGCTTCCACCTTAAGTCTCTAATGAGATTATAATTTAGATTATTCTAAAGCTCTGTAATTAGGAGATATGGACGATGTTATGGATATCTCCAATAACCTCAAAGAACAACTTTTACTAGCAATGAAACATGAGACAGTTAAAACTAATTCAATATTTTTCCATTTAAAATTGACATGCCAAGGGTGGTGTGCCAAGTTCTTCTTATTTTATATATTGTTCTTCTATTTTTATATTGCATTCTGTTGCACTGATTTTTTCTTATGAAATCTATTGTTTGTAATATTTTTTTTAGAGTCATTCACATGAATTTTAACATTAGGAGAGGCTACATTTTTTGAAATGTATTAGTGAACATTTAAAACTAATCATCTTTGTTTCTTTATTTTGTCTGGCATGGAATTTGTGGCTTTAACTTTATACTTCTAATTTTGTTAAGCAAGCAAATGTTATTAAATTCTAAGGTGCTTATTAAAATTCTTTTGAAAATTGGAAAGTTATTTGCGTTAAGGAATGCATAACAACAGATCATTTTTATTACAGAACAAGCCCCTGTGAATTCATTGTTCCATATAATCAAAATATAGAGGCTATAAAAAGAAACCATTGTATATGCATAAGGTTCAAGACAAGGTTTGAGGAAGAGGAGGTTCCGGAGAAGAGGTATAATAAACACTTATATATGTTAAATTCATTAGAAAAATTTAAATGTCTAAACAGCTAATTCTATCTCCATAGTAAGGTTCATTGGCATGGGGGTTTCTGATGCTAACCGATGGCCAGGATCAAAATGGAGGTGCCTTATGGAACTAACGCAACTTGCTATCTTTTTCTTGTAATATTACTACTTGATTATGTAGAATAATCATTATCTATAATTTCAGGTTCGACACTACCAAAATATGATAAAATAACGACATTTTTAGCGACGTTCCTTACTGACATCACTATCATTTATGAATTTAGCGACGCCAAAAAGTAACGTCGCAGAATGTTGCGGTTAGCAATTGTCCGCAACCCTTAGCTATTACAAAAAATATTAGAAAGCAAATATCGGTAGATGTCGTAAAATGCCTTATTATTTTTATTATAACAACGTTTAGGGACGTGATATTCCATACGTAGCTTAAATATTTTCATATAAGTTTGCAGACCAATTTCATCTTCCCCTTCCAAATTTTTTTAAATCCGATTTCCCCCATCCTTCCCCACACGACCCCTCCGGTGCCGACCGTCCCCCCCCCCCTCGACCCCTTCCGGCTTCGACGGTAAACCCTCTCTCTCTCTCTCTCTCTTTCTCTCTCTCTCTTTCTTCGCGACCCCCGCACCCTCTCCGACATCGACCATCTGAGGCATATGGTTCCGACCATGCTCCCTCCAGTGACCCATCCGACCCCGACCCTGACCCCGACCCTGACCCCGACCCCCCTTGGTCAGGTAACCCTAACCCTATCTCCCTTTTGCCGACACGACACAAACACACTAACACATACACACTTGTAGGACCGTGAGGCAACTCTAGGGGGGGTGAATAGGGTGCAGTAGAATAATCTACCCAATTTACGATTATCATAATGAAGGCAGTAGCTAACTAACAGTGTATACAAAGACAGTAAAGTAAAGTAGTAAAGTAGAGAGAGAAAGCAAACACAAACACCAAGATGTATACTGGTTTTCCTCTGAGAGGACTAGTCCAGTCTCGAGAACTCAAGCTCGGAGTTTCTCTACTATAATCACCAATAGTGAATCACAAGCTTTGATCCGAAGGCTTGCCACTTCTTTACACCACAAATTTTGATCCGAAGCCTCGTAACTTCACAGCTTAAGAGAGAAAGAGTAACTGATAGAACAAAGCTCTTTATAACACAGAAGACTTCTTGACCGAGATCGCACTTGGCAGTAGGAAGGCTAGGAAGTTGCTCTTTGAGATGGAAAAGTTAAGGCTTAGAGGTTTTCTCACAATAGGATAGAAGACTTAAGAATAGTTGAGTTGGTTGAGTTGATAAGAATGAGAATTCTAATCCTATTTATAGGTTGTAGGCAAACATAATTCGCTGAGGATTTAATTCAAATTTCCAACCGTTGGGCCAAGAAATTAAGATCTATTGAACTGGTTGATTTCATACCAAAAGGATAACCGAGTTCGGTCTAATTTCGGCCCGAGTTTGGTCTACTAGTATGGTAGACTATGTAAATGAATATGGCCTAATTTGGTGGATATGTTCTTTGGTTTATTTGAGTGGACTAGATATCTGGTTTATAGGTTCTTGGTTTTGCCAGTGTGACTCAGTGTACATCAGTCCTAGACTCAAATAAATAAAAGATTATATTTGAATAGACGCAATACAGACGATATGCAATAGCAGTGTTGAGGCTTCAGATACGACATATCAATGCATGGTTTAGTTAACTATCTAAATCAAGTTGACTGAGACCGGATAGGCCAACAATCTCCCCTATTTTGATAATTGACAAACTTTGAATGATACTGCAAGTCTTTGATATTCAAGGCTCTCCCATAACTGTGGAGGAGTTGATATGCTGAAGACAATGTCTGTCAAGTATCGTCTTGTATGCTAGTATCATGTATTCTTTCTCCCCCATTGTCATTTGATCAAAATAACATGCTCCCCCAAAATCAGTGAGATGACAAGTAAAATAAGAGAGTAAAGAGTATACATGATAATATATAATGACAAAAAAAATTTGCATTTAAACTTTTATTCATTTGAAATAAAAATATACAAAAGTGGATGTGTAAATGGAAATATCATAGTAGAATATCTCAAAGTAAAGTTTTTAACATTCAAATCTATTGAGTAACTAGTTGTCATTTTTTTCATCTTCATCATCTGGTTCATGTATTCTGTTTGGATCAAAGAAGGCATCCGCTGGATCCAAATATCATTGAACATATGGATGATCAATATGAAATTCTTGTTGATTTGGATTCCGGAGAATCAAAAAAGGTCTTGCTGGGTTCTTCGATAGGGTGTATTGAATGTCTATCAAAGTGTTGCCAAGAGCCTGTGTCTGAAGAGTTTGGTGATGATCAGTAGCACGATTGTGTAAAACTTCTTGGTGGAAGCGATCACGCAAAAGAGTGAAAATAGACTCTAAGGTTTGCATTGGTTCATCAATAGGAGGAACAGAATCAACAGGATGAGTGTTGGAGTTTGATGATGAGTTATAAGATAAAAGCATAGTTGGCTCAATTCTCCAAATTTTATTGAGGTACAAAGGTTCCTCAAGATTTGGACAAGTATCCAATGGAATGTTAAAATAGATGAAAATGGTTGGCAAGTACATGGCGTATAGTAATGGACGCACTTTCTTGCGATATTGAACCATTTGAGATGTTGACTAAGGGTTGTCCATCAGTGGGAATGCGGAGGATTTCACCCAAGTCATCTGCATCAAATTCAATTAGAATGCTATGAACTCTAGAAGAAATAGTGTCATGTTCATATATTATGTTACAATAGAAAATTTGAATAACATTGGTGTAATGTTGGTACGGGTTTGAACAAATTCTTCAAGTTGAAGTTTCTGAAAAATAGGTAGGTAGTCTTTGTGTTGAGAAGTAAAATCAATAGGATGGCCAAAACAAATGTATCTTTTTGAGAAATTATTAAACCAATCATTTGAAATTTCGAGGCTCCGAAAGGTGAAACCGTCGAATTCTCCTATGTTTGGCATAATGGGATAGAAAAGAGAGTCAAAAAAGGAATCTTGTTTTCTTTTAGGGGCCATTGGGAGAGGATGTAGGAGGAAATGGTAAGGTTATTTGTGGAGGAGGGATAATTTTTGTTGGTCTGAATCAATGAGCAACAAAATGATCAATATAATAGAGTAGCAAAAATCTAAATTAAAAAGAGAATTAAATGACATAACATATTCTGGAATTAAACTAACTGAGTTCGGTCCGAGCTCGGCCCGAGTTCGGTCCAAATTCTGTTGACATTTATTTCCAGAATCTCAATGTAACTTTAATCGATGTTATGCCTATCTTGACTTGATATAAATACAAAATAATAAGTGCTGAACTTAAATCGTATATTTTTAAGAGTTTAAATTATCTCGGAGTAGCTGTAGGGCCGGATCCCGACTAGTGGTGGTCTGAAGACACTTAAATACCATGTCGCTTAGGTTATTTATACTTTTTTGACAGAAGGACCCTTTCGGCTTATATCCAAAATATTCAAACTTTGAAAATTATGACAAAAAATTTGTAATGCATCTTGTGATTTTTATATTTTATCACAATTCAAAAGACCTAATTCTCGACGGATAAAGTTGAACCGATCTTCAGCTAAAGGTTTAGTAAAGATGTCTGCTAGTTGATGTTCCGTGTCCACATACTCTAAACAAATATTTTCGTATGATTGATGATCCCTTAAAAAATAATGATAAATTTCTATGTGCTTAGTGCGTGAATGGCATACTGAATTTTTGGTGAGATTAATGGTGCTAGTGTTATCACAGAAAATATGAATGTTCTTATAGTGCAGATTGAAGCCTTCTAGGGTTTGCTTCATCCATAAAATTTGAGCACAATAATGTCCTCCGGTGATATACTCTGCCTGAGTTGTTGATAATGCAACAGAATTTTATTTCTTGCTAAACCAGGAGACTAGAAACTTTTCTAGGAAATGACACGTGCCGCTGGTGCTTTTTGATTGACTTTGCATCCAGCAAAATCAGCATCCGAGTAACCATCAAGGTCAAATGACGTAGTTTTGGGATACCATAAGCCTGTCAACAAAGTTCCTTTAAGGTATCTAAGGATACGCTTAACAGCGTACAAATATGATTCCTTAGGATTAGCCTGATATATAGCACAAAGACATACCTCAAACATAATGTCTAGGCGACTAGCAGTTAAATATAACAAACTACCAATAATATCTTGATACTTACCTATGTCTGTTGGTTTACTGCTTTCATCAAGTTCAATCTTAGTGGATGTTGTCATTGTAGTTCTGATAGGCTTTGCATTGTCCATGTCGAACTTTTTGAGCAAATCCTTCGTGTACTTAGCCTGATGGATAAAAGTTTCTTGTAAATCTTGCTTGATTTACGATCATCTCAAATTCCCTTTGCATACACTTAGCAAACTCGTTACATAGCATCTCAGTAGCAGATCCAAATATGATCAAATATGATATCATCAACATATATTTGCACTAATAACAAAGAATCAGCAAAAGTTTTTATAAAAATGGTAGTATCAATTTTTTCTTTTGAAAAACTGTTTCCAAGTAGAAAGAAGCTAAGACATTCATACCAAGCACGAGGGGCTTGTTTGAGTCCGTACATAGCCTTTCGTAACTTGAATACGTGGTCAGGGTGTTTAAAATCTTCAAAACCAGGGGGTTATTTAACAAAAATATTTTCTTTGATAACACCATTTAGAAAAGCACTTTTAACATCCATTTGAAAAAGTTTAAAATTATAAAAACTAGTAAAAGCGCAAAGCATTCGGATAGATTCAAGTCTAGCAACATGGGAATAAGTTTTATCGTAGTCGATACCTTCCTCTTGGTTGCATCCTTGAGCTACGAGACGTGCTTTGTTACGTGTAACTGAACCATTCTCATTTAATTTATTTCGAAAAATCCATTAGTACCAATGATCGAATAATAATTAGGTTTAGGAACAAGTTCCAAAACTTGATTACGTTCAAATTGGTTTAGTTCCCCTTGCATAGCAGAAATCCAAAATTCATCAGCAAAAGCTTCATCAGCATTTTTAGGTTATACTTGAGAAATAAAAGCAACATTTGCAATGATATCTCCATTTGAGGAACGTGTACTTATACCTTTCGATACATTACCTATTACTGAGTCCTCAGGATGATCTGTGGACAACTTTAGTCTCCTTAGCAAACTTTTCGGATGACTTGTACTGTTTGTATCTTCTGATGTCTTATTGGTTGTGGGTGGACTACCTTCATCATCGCTTTCGTTTAGTGCTTGAGTGTTGTGTTCATCAAATGTAATATTGATTGATTCTTAACAGTCAATGAGGTTTTGTTGAATACTCATAATCCTTTACTTTTGGCGGCATAACCTAGAAAAATACCTTCATCGGCCTTGGAGTCATATTTTTTAGATTATCTTTAGTATCAAGAATAAAGCATTTGCAGCCAAAACTTTAAAGTAACTAATTGTGGGGATTCTACCAAACCAAAGTTCACAGGGTTTTTTCTTCAATATAGATCGAATAAGTACCCTATTCAAAACATGGCATGAAGTACTTATAGCTTCAGTCCAAAAGTATTTCAGAAGGTTATACTGATTTAACATGACTCTAACCATATCGCCAAGAGTTCTATTCTTCCGCTCAACAATACCATTTTGTTGTGGAGTTCTAGGACAAAAAAATTTATGAGAAAAACTATTTTCATTGTAAAAATGTTTGAAATCACTATTTTTGAATTTGCCTCCATGATCACTTCGGATACCAGTAATCATGAAACCTTTTTTGTTTTGAACATTTTTGCAGAAAGTAACAAATTCTGAAAATGCTTCATTTTTGTTTGCAAGAAAATAAACCCTTGTATATCTAAAAAATTTATCAACAATAACATAAGCATAAAGCTTACCGCCAAGACTGGCGACTCTACTGGGTCCAAACAAGTCCATATGCAGGAGTTGGAGAGGTCTAGAGGTACTTACATAGTTGATTGATTTAAAGAAAAAATTAGTAGCTTTATTCTTTTCACAGTCAGCGCATACCATATCTTTCTTGAAAGTAATCTCTGGTAAGCCTCTTACGAGTTTCTTTGAAGATAGTCTTGCAATAGTGTCCATGTTTGCGTGTCCTAGACATATATGCCATGGCCAGCTGTCATCTTTGTTGGCGTATAGACATTTGCTTGCATTGTTAGTGTCTTTTGCAAGATAGAAAATATATATATTATCTTCCCTGATACCTTCAAAGATAACCATACCAGTAGATCTTTCATAGATAGAACATTTGTTTATAACAAAGTTAATACCATAACCATGGTCAGCTTGATGACTAATTCTGAGTAGGTTGTGTTTTAATTTTGTTACTAGACAAACACCTTTTATGACATGATAGGGAGGAACACCTATATTACCATTACCAATAATATATTCTTTGAGGTTATTGCCGAAGGAGACATAACCTTCATTCTTCATCGATAGCGTTGCAAATAGGTTATCAATACTAGTTATATATCGTGAGCAACCACTATCGAGAATCCACTTGTTTCTAGCATGAGAGTGTTGGTCCACCTATAAAACGAGTTATAGATGTAACCCTTGGTGCCCATTTTCTTGAGGGTCCTGCTATGTTAGTTTTTGGTACCCATGCATAAACATTTATATCTACTAATTTTCTTAGTCTACATAATCTAGATATATGTTATTTCTTACCACAGTAGTGATATATAGCTGTATGAATGATGCTTGATGCAGTATGATAGATATGATTATGTAAAGTAGTTCTTTGTGGTCTATGTAGATAGAATACATGATTGTGTGGAACATTTCTTTATGGTCTTCGTGGATATCTATATCAGAATGCATGATTGTGTTTGACATTTCTTTGTGCATAATAATTGTATAACTGTTAAGCATGTAGTTAGGAGCATAGCTGTGAGTGTTCTTTTGTCTTGCTACGTGTCTCGTGTTAGGTTGGGTGGAGGTTTGTTTGACCTGTTTACCCAATCTAATCTTTAAATTTTTAGAGGTAGCATATACTTCATCATATTTAACAGTGAGAGCATCTATTCTACGTGCAGCAATGGAATGCTTTTTCTTTTCAGATTCGAGTTCTTCCTTAAGTTTAGCGTTCTCATGAGAGCGCTTGTCAAGACTGGCAAGTACCTCGTGGAGGTTAAGCTTAAGTCTAGAATTCTCGTCTGAATCGTTTGAGGTATCCTTTACTTCACTTAGTAGAGATGTTAGTCTCTTTATTTCAGTTTGACATTCTTGAACATCTTTCTTAGCATGCTTGTACTTATTTCTAAGTTTCCTAAAATTATCAAGTAAATCACTAAAAGCATTACCTAGTTCATCATAAGTAAAATCATTATAAGAGTCATTATCAGTTACCTGATCAGCTAACGCCATGAAGTATATGTTTGCTGCTTCTCGAGGATTCTCTTCTTCGGATTCACTAGCTTCACTTTCGTGCCAAATGCTAGTGTTTACATATTTTCGTGATGATGTTCTTCAGGATGAGTAATTTTGGCAATTTTATTTTTTTAATGTTGGACAATCTTTCTTTATATGCCTTGTCTTCTTACAGTTGTTGCATATAGGGTCTTCATCACTGTTGTCAGTTGGCTCCTTCTTCTTTGATTTCTTAATCTTCAGAAATTTCCTGAAGTTTCTTGTGGTCAGGGCAGCTTCCTCATCTTGAGACTCATTGTCATCAGAGTTATAGTTGGCAACCTTTTTGTGATGCGCCTTAAGAGCGATCGTCTTCTCCTTGGGAGTGGGTTCTTCAAATTCCTTGAGATCCAGCTTGTGAGTCATCAGCTTGCCCATGAGCGTTTCGAGGGTCATCATGGTAAGATTATTCTTTTCTATGATTATGGTGGCCTTGGGATTCTAGTTCTTGGTGAGTCCCCTAAATACCTTGCGAATCTTCTCGTGATTGTTGTACTCTTTGTCGAGTGATAATAGAGGGTTGACGATGTTGAGAAATCTCGTGAACATTTGAGTAATTTCTTATTTTGCTTCATCTTGAATGCTTCATACTCTTGTGTTAGATGACTTATTTTTGATTCCTTCACTTGGAAGGTTCCTTCATGAGTGACCTCAAGAAGTTTTCATACTTCGTGCAAAGTTCCACAAGTGGAGACCCTGTTAATTCAATTTTGTCTACAGTAAAAAATAGAGCGTTAATAGCTTTAGCATCTAGACTAGCTTATTTTTTTAGTGTCTGTGTACATATCACGAGACTTCTCTACAAGGTTACCATCTATGAATATTCTAGGTGGCTTCCTATATCCTTTTACTACTATAGCCCAAATATCAAAATCAAGTGACTAGGTAGAAATTCATACGTGTCTTTCAGTATGTGTAGTTAGTATCGTCAAATAGGGGTGACCTATTTGTGGACTGGCCTTCACCATTGTTGGTATGGATAGATCTGATAGTTTTCATAAGTCTCTTAGGATGTTGAGCCAAATATCTAGAGAACTAGCTCTGATACCAATAGTGGATCGTGAGGCAACTCTAGAGGGGGGTGAATAGAGTACAGCAGAATAATCTACCCAATTTACGATTATCAGAATGAAGGCAGTAGCTAAATAACAGTATATACAAAGACAGTAAAGTAAAGCTGTAAAGTAGAGAGAGAAAGCAAACACAAATACCAAAATGTATAGTGGTTTCCTTCTGAGAGGACTAGTCCAGTCCTGAGAACTCAAGCTCGGAGTTTCTCTACTATAATCACCAATAGTGAATCACAAGCTTTGATCCGAAGGCTTGCCACTTCTTTATACCATGAGTTTTGATCCGAAGTCTCACAACTTCACAGCTTGAGAGAGAGAGAGAGAGAGAGAGAGAGAGAGAGAGAGAGAGAGAGAGTAATTGATCGAACAAAGCTATTTACAACTTAGAAGACTTCTAGACCGAGCTCGCATTTGGTACTAGGAAGGCTAGGGAGTTGCTCTTTAAGATAAAAAAGTTAAGGCTTAGAGGTTTGCTCACAATAGGATAGAAGACTTAAGAATAGTTGAGTTGGTTGAGTTGATAAGAATGAGAATTCCAATCCTATTTATAGGTTGTAGGCAAACAGAATTCGGTCAGGGTTTAATTTAAATTTCCAACCGTTGGGCCAAGAAATCAGGAGCTATTGAACTGGTTGATTTCATACCAAAAGGGTAACCGAGTTCGGTCCGAGTTCGGCCCGAGTTTGGCCCGAGTTCGGTTTTCTAGTATAGTAGCAAAATAATATATAACTCAAATAAGTTAGAGTCTAAGAGTCTAGCTATCTCAACACAATATAAGTCCCAACATAATACAACTCAAGTTCAAGTTTGGAATAATCTAATACATAAAATAACTAGATGCTAACTAGCAACTATGGGTGGTGTCTCCTCTATTTGGAGTGGCTCCTCTTGAAGCTCCTGGATATAACCATCATCTACTCCTGGACCATAATAAGTAAGACGAAAGTTGTCACGACCCGCACCCGGTGTAGGGATGCAAGCCGGGAGCAACGTCCAGCCTATGCCGCAGCATCGACGGTAGAATGCTATCTTGGTTAACTATACTATCTAAATATCTCACAATAATATAAAATTTGCCAATAATATCTCACACAAAACTCAATCACAATCTAAAGCACGAGAAGATATGAAAAAAGTCTCACTATACATTCAAAATATTATCAATAATAGAAACAATATCAAATCTCATACTATATGCCAGAAATAAATCCGGTACCAAAATACATACAGTCAACTTGATTTTGATAGTTAACCAAACCATACATTGCTATATCGTATTTGAAGCCCCAACACTGCTATTGCATGTCGTCTGTATTGCGTCTATTCAAATATAATCTTTTATTTATTTGAGTTTAGGACTGATGTACGCTGAGTCGCACTGGCAAAACCAAGAACCTATAAACCATATAACTAGTCCACTCAAATAAACCGAAGAACCTATCCACCAAATTAGGCCACAATATCTTGAGCATCCCTCAATATTTGAGTACCAACCCGATACCTTGACATTTACCTTGCTATCTCAAAGTAATGTGCTCTTAGTATATGTTATCTACCCAATCTCTAAACTATAGGCTAATATGTATTTATCTAATACAAACTACTAGCTATATACTAATATGCATTAATTAATACCAATTACCATGCTACACTAACTTCCCATATAACTATTACATATATACATACATATACATACCTACATATATACATGTACATAGCTAGAGATACATAAGTATGTATATATATCTAACTACTACTTATCAACAAGGATATATATATAGATAGCTAATTAACTAGATAACTAACTAAACTATTAATTAAACTAACTAGCTAACTACTAATAACAATAGGTAACTACATAAATATATGTAATGGGTAACTAGCTAACCATCACTGACTGTTGCGCGCCTCGCTACTGCCGCTGCACCTGCTAGTACTCGCTGCGCGGCGCCTCCACCCCTAAGCACATACACTCACACACACAAACTATATATATATATATATATATATATATATATATATATATATATATATATATATATAACCATAAGTAGATATCAACATATATATCTATACATATATACATCACAACACTATCTCACACGCACAAGTATATATACACAAACACCTATAAGTATACAACTAGATATATATAAATTTATACACACATATACATACATATGTAAACATACACATAGTTATACATATATCAATATACATCTTCATACATACATATTTATATTTATATATATATATAAACATATACATATACATATACATATACATATACATATACATATACATATATACTCTCTTATATATTTACACAAATATACAACCATGCACATATACACTTAGATATATCATATATACATATAACACATAGCTATATATACATACCTATATAAATACATATTCATATATCACTACTTATGTACATATATATAAATCATACTTCACATATATATATAGAACTATGCATACATATTTACATATAGATGCACATAGATATCAATATACATATATAAACACATAATCACAATAGCCATATATACATAACTATATGATATATTATAAATACATACACTATACATATATATATATATATATATATATATATATATATATATATATATATATATATATATATATCATATCTATACACAAGTAAATTGAATTAAAAAATAATGAAGCAAACACGTGGAGTGCATCGCACCGGTATCATACTAGATCTATGATACGCTTGCGATACGAGTCCACCGCACAACCAAACGTACCCTGAAGGACACGAGCAAGTCTAAAATAATAAATACGAATAATACAAAGAGTTAATTATATATCTACATGTTCGTGCCAAAATGTAACATGCACAAAGTCCCGTGTCGGAGGAAAAACCCCCAAATCAACACGTATCACCAAATTATTGGGATACGGCCTACACATATCCAATTGTAGACACGACACTAGCCATAAATATACAAATATATGCCAAGTTGATCTATAGGACCAAATGACAAATATAACAAGTGTCAATCTCAGAATTTCCCTAAAATTGACACAAAAAGTACCATAACTTTCTCAATTGGCCTCCTATGAACTCAATTCTAAATCCTATGGGTAGCCTATGCATATGGGTTAATTTTTCATGGTTAATTCTCATATTTAGAACATAAATTAAGGGAAAAAACTGAATTGTACCTATTGGGAGATGGATTCTCAATAAAACCTTCAAAATTGGTGAAATTGGCTTTCAACTTGTAGATCCTTGCTCCTCTTTGTAGATGCTTGCTTTTTTCTTCTAGATCCTTTCTCTACTAGTCTCCAATGATGATTTAGGAAAAAAAATTTGGTAAGAATTTGATGGAATTTGGTTGAGGGAAATTCTAGATCTAGATTTTGGAATAAAAATAAAGAGAGAGAAAGTTTGTATCCCCTTTATATAGGCCTCACTTGCCCCTCCCTCAAGCTACCATATAAAGTCTAAAATATCCCTTGGGGCCTCTCATGAAAAAATTAATTAAGGAGAGAAGGTTCTAGTCTAATGAGTTTAACTTAATTAATTTATCCTCCTAATGAATGGGCTTACTGTTGGGCTCAATTCTAACTAGAATAAAATGTTGGGTCTATGGATCTATTCTAACTAGTTAGGTCCACTACACAAGTCCAAAAAATAAATCTAACATGATAAAAATAAATAAATAATATAATAAATAAATATTCAACATGTACAATATTTAATTAATTATGAAATGACCAAAATTCCCTTTACTAAAAATATGGTAGTGACAAGTCTACCCCCCTTAAAATTCAAAATTTAAGGGTGATCGTACTCCTTCTAGGTCAAACCCCCAGCAATCATAGTCTAGTAAGGTCTTATCTAAAATCACACAAAGAATAACATGCATGGTCATGGTCTTCGTCTGTCTTATTACTGCTGTCTCCGTCAGGGTATTTCTTTAGTTACACTAACTATATAACACAAGCATCCAAATGGTACTAAAGAAGCAATTAATCAACTACGTGTGGTACTAAAGAAACAGAAAGAAAGAACAGAACTTGCTAACTCATCACCTGTAGTATCGGTCTCTTCGACCGTCATCACAACTCGCTAACCCATCCTCTGACTCAGCTACGTGTGGGGGTGGACCTACAACCATCCAACGCAAACCAGGAGCCTGTTCTAAATCAAGAATCAGTGGCTCCTCAACTTCTTAACTCGAAGAATATATTGCCTCCTGTTGGAGTTACAATACAACCGATCTCTCACCACTCTGCGGTCCCTTTCCCAGCTGAAGATCCGATGCAGGCAGTTCGGAAATTGATCTAATTTGATGCCTTGAAGCATAAGGATCAGCTTAAGAAGTTGGGAATCAACCAGCCATACCCAGCTATCTGGGACGAGATCCCTTTCCCACCTAAATACAAACCACAGGCTATGGTTTTGTTTGAGGGAAAGATGTCACCAAGCCAGTACATGAACTACTTTAGCATGATGACAGTATTGTTGCAAGGGAATGACGCCCTTCTCACTCGAGTGTTTAAAGGTTGTCTGTCTGGAGTGGCCTATCAATGGCACCGTAGTCTAGCGGACAACTGCATTACTTCTTTTGAAGATTTCAAGACTCTGTTCTTCGTTCGATTCTATGAAGGAGGAATGGACATGTCTATGTCATCACTCATCGAAGTAAAGCAGAAGGAGAAAGAGAGCGTTCGTACTTTTATTGAACGTTTTCGTCAGGATACTTTGCAGATGCCTCCCGGAGTTCCGGATTCTGCCTTGGTGGACATTTGCAGAAAGAACCTCCTCCCGCTGATATCAGTGTTCACGAAACCATATCGGTTCCATGATTTGCCCTCATTTATCATATCAGTGGTAGTCGCTGAAGATAACAGTCGGAAGGCGCAAGACAATGGAATCATGATCTCTACCTCTGATAGAGGGAAGCAGTCATCCTCCAATAGCGACCATACTCGTAGTTCCAAAGGAAAAGAAGCTCTGGCGATCAACACATCCAGAAAACATACTCCAGTGACTACACAGACGAATCCTGGGACTTCCAGGCCTAAAGAAGAATATTCTTTTGACGACGACGATATTCCAAGCATATTCGATTAACTAGTCAAAAGTGGCAAGCTTACTCTCCCCGAGGTAAAGTGCCCAAATGAAGTCGGCAGTACCAATAACCCTAAGTACTATATTTTTTGCAGGTACATACATCACCCCACAAAGGCCTGTTATGTACTAAAAAGGAAAATCCAGGAGTTGATCGACGCCAAGGCCATCACTCTGCGTAATAGCGAGAAGAAGGTCACTGCCAACAAGATCTCACTCCAGTTTGGCAATCTGCCCCCTCAGGAAGTCCCGGATGGTGTAGTACCTATTCTACGGGCGATGATAAACATTGTTAATCTTTCTCCGACCAGGGGTCAAAATCATGACCTGGTACCCCCTAACTACAAAGCGTGGTGAGATCATGTGGATTCACCCAGATCTGGTGTCAAAAATTGAGAAAGAGACTCAAGCTGCTAAAGCTAAGTCTAAAAAGAACTCAAGATGCAAACCATGCCATATGGTTGCAATATTCCCGATATCAGAAGAAGAGGCTTTGGCTACCGGAACCCGGTCAGGAAAAACCTACCTCAAGGATTATGAAGGAAATCAGGAAGAAGCGACGGTAGATACTTCAACTGCCAAACTTCCAGAGCCTGAACCTGTTATACCAGAGGCAGGTCCTTCTAGACCAACTTTGGTGGATAAGGGAAAGCAAAAAGAAGTTTATTTTGATAAACCTTTGAAGAATATTCAAAACAAAGGTTTAGAAAAACCATATAACTTTGATATCTTGGCCCAGTTGGCAAATACACCATCCAGATTGTCCATTTTTGAGCTACTTAGGCTATCCAAAGACACTCGTCAAGCATTGAGTGAAGCGTTAATGTAGGCGAACATATGCTTAACTCAGCTTAAATCCCCTAATAAAGAGCCTGTGGCATGTCCTCAATGCCATAGTGTGATGGAAGTGGTCCCTAATATCACTTTCACTCAAGAGGACATGCTGTTAAAACATAACAAACATGACATGCCTCTTTATTACACCGAATATGTTGGCTCCATGGAGGTAGACCGGATTCACATAGATCCGTGATCATCGATCAGTATTATCTCTCACAGTCTGTTAAGACCATTGAGAATTCCTACAAGCGAACTGGCTTACACTACCACCATAATCGTGGGCTTTAATGCCAGGAAGAGTAAACCGTTGAGGAAGATTCGTCTGAGGATCTAGATTGGTGACCTTAGATCAGTGGCTACATGCTACGTCATTGATTCAGAGGTGTCTTACAATATTCTGTTGGGAAGACCTTGGATCCACGATCACAATATTGTTCCTTCCACTCTACATCAATGCTTCAAATATGTAGACGCCCAAGGGACGGTAAAAACAGAGTATGCTGATCTCAACCCATTCAAAGGAGTTGAATTCTACTTTTCTGATGCCATGTTGTACACCCAAGACAACGTGAAGGAGGTGTCAGGCAAGGCGGAGGAGAAATCCCACCGGAAGCCAGGAGAGCCATCTGCTGAGCAACCTTTGTCAATCCAGGTGAAAGGGCGGACTACCCGTCCGAAAGTCATGGAACCCATGGCTATCTACTTGAGCAGGGCCAAATCGGGAGGAGGAAGTGATCCTCTAGTGATCACTCTGAACCAGAAGCCTCCACCTTTGGTCATCAACCTTAGGCGCAACAAGCAGTCAACTGATGTAAATACAACCGGGAACGTGGTTTCTGACGATAATAAAGATTCTCTTTTTTAGTATACTGACGCTCAATTTCCTAACCAAGAATCCTCCCCCCATAACGATAATATGTAGAGCCTATAGCACAAAAATTCTTGGAAGCTATAGACTCCTATCATCCGTATGTATGGGAAGTAGCGTCAACATCTAATGTTATCACGACATATGGGCCACATGAAGATTCTATCTTTATTGTTCCACCTACTCGCAATGATCAACATCTAATAATCTTCGGTCGCATGAGGAACAGACCAATTGTACAAGAAGATTCTCACGAGTCTGTTAGTGGGAAAATGCATGTTCACAGATATAGCCCACAGGCTTTGAAGATTATGCAATGCATGGGTTATGACTTGAAGTTGGAGCCAGGCCTCAAGTATGGAAAAGGTAGACGAATACCGTTGCATGGTAATCCCTACTGTCAACGAACTCATTTTGGGTTAGGGTATACCACACATCTTGCAACTTCTAATGACTCTGAGTCAAGTGAGGAGACCATTTCCTCTTTTCAAGACGACTTGTCATCCTCCGATTCAGATGATGAACTCGAACAGGCATTATCAGTAAATATGGTGTTGACAAATTCTCTCGAAACAGAGTGACAATAATCTGAACCATTTGAAGATGAATCCTGGGTTCAGCAAATAGATACACAATGGGAACTCCGGTTCGAGCAAAGAGAACCACCCACTGAAGATGAAGTTATCCAAGTCAATGTTGGGAATAAATTATCACCAAAGCCGATATTTATCAGTAACAATCTTTTCGAAGAAAAAAGAGAAGAAATGATCCAGCTGATAAAAGAATATATCGATGTCTTTGCGTAGAATTATGAGGATATGCCAGATCTTGATCCTAAAGTGGCTACCCATAAACTCAACATACGGCCCAATTCAAAGCCTGTAAAGCAACACCAATGCCGGTTCCGCCCGGGTATGATGGATGCCATTGAAGCTGAAATCAAGAAATTGGTAGCCTGCGGGTTCATCCAGGAAGAACAACATCCTGATTGGGTCGCTAATGTTGTCCCGGTTATGAAGAAAAATGGGAAAGTGCACGTTTGTATCGATTTCCGAGATCTAAATACGGCCAGCCCTAAAGACGAGTTCCCTCTTCCCATTACAGACATCATGATCAATAATACGTGCGGTTTTGAATGCATATCTTTCATGGACAGATTCTCAGGATATAATCAAATTAAGATGAATCCTGAAGATGAGAATCATACTGCCTTCCGTATACCACTGGGGGTATATTGCTATACAGTTATGCCTTTCGGATTGAAGAATGCCGGGGCTACATATCAACAAGCTATGAGTAACATATTCCATGAGCACTTACGCAAAATAGTGGAATATTACGTAGACGATATCACTATCAAAATTTGCCTCAAGGATAATCACATCCAAGACTAAAAGACAATATTTGAGTTGATGCGCCAACACCTACTCAAAATAAACCCCACAAAGTCCTTTTTTGGCATATCCAGTGGCAAATTTTTGGGATTTATCATTACCGCTAAAGGCATTCAAGTTGACCCTGATAAAGTCAAAGCTATCCTGGAAATGCGATCGCCCCGTAATCTGAGAGAACTCAGGGAATTTCAAGGTCGTCTGGCTTATATCAGGAGATTCATATCCAACCTCTCTGGGAGATGTCAACCTTTTTCTCGCTTGATGAAGAAAGGTATGTCATTTATATAGGACGAAGCCTGTCAGCAAGCGTTTAATGACATCAAACACTATCTTACTAATCCTCCAGTTCTGGTGCCTCCCGTCATAGGAAGACCATTTTTGTTGTATGTTCGAGCAATAGATCATTCTTTAGGGGCTCTTCTCGCACAGAAGAATAATGAGGGTCATGAACAGGCTATCTACTATCTAAGCAGGATGATGGTCGGAGCTGAACACCGGTACAATCCAGTAGAAAAAGAATGCTTGGCCCTAATGTTTGACATTCAGAAGACGCGACACTACATGACAGGCCAAACTATTCATATCATCTCCAGAATCAATCCACTTCGAGTATTGATGAATAAGCCGAGTGTTCTTAATTCCTGACTCGCGACCTGGGCGATGTTATTAACACCGTATGATATGGTGTACGTTCCTCAGAAGTCCATGAAAGGTTAAGCCTTGGCTGATTTCTTAGTTGCCCATCTAATTCCGGAAACCTCCAAATTATATTAGGACATTCCCGACGAAGTTGCAGAATGTAATTCCGTAATTGAAGGTGATACATGGCAGCTATTCTTCGATGGTGCCTTCAGGACTGGTCCCAGGGGAAACGTGGTTTGGGGAGTAGGAATTGTTCTGGTGACTCCTGATAAACTCGTCATCTATCGAGCATATTCTCTTAGCGAACCCTGCTCTAATAATGTGGCAGAGTATAATGCCCTGCTAATCGGGCTTCAAGTCGCTAAAGAATTGGATGTTGAATACTTGGAAGCTTTTGGTGATTCCCAGCTGATCGTCAACCAAGTCAGAGAAATATATGAGGTCCGCAATCCAGATCTCATTCCTTATCACCAAACAACGATCAAGATAGCCATGTCTTTTAAATGATTCTTTTTAGTGCATGTGCCTCGATCGCAAAATTTAGAAGCTGATGCTCTGGCCAGTCTAGCTGCAGATCTAGCTATTCCTATAAGAAGGCAGAATTCGATGATCCTTCTTAACAGAGATTTATTCTGTGTGAAAAATAATTTTCACATAGAACGCAACTATGCTACAAATACGGTTCCTCCTAAAAGAGACTGGAGAAGTCCCTTTATAGACTTCGTGTCATACATAATCTTACCAGAGGATCCTAAAGAAGCAGTATCTATCAAAAGATGATCATTACGCTTCTATTTTGATGCTTCTTCACAAAGTCTATATCGTCGAACATACGATGGACTGCTATTACGATGTCTCTCTGACGATGATGCAAAGCGGGTTATCAGAGAAGCTCATGACGGTGTATATGGAGCACATCAACCCCGTCCTAAGTTACAGGATCGTATCAGGAGGATGGGCTACTACTGGCCTACTATGATTGCAGATGCCATGAAATATGCAAGATAATGGAAATCTTGTCAGGTTCATATGGATTTTATACATCAGCCTTCTGAGTATTTACATCCTATAATTGCATCATGGCCCTTTGAAGCATGGGGTAAGGATATCATTGGTCTGATTCACCCGTCATCTTCTAGAGGACATCGGTTCATATTGGCTATTACCGATTATTTCTCCAAATGGGCGGAGGTGATCCCTCTTATTGAGGTAAAGACATCCAACATGATCAGCTTTATCAAACACCATATAATTTATCGCTTTGGGATACCCCGAAGGATAATTCATGATCACGGGCCTCAATTCATCAGCCAAGCATTTCACAGATTTTGCGATAAGAATCAGATACAAAATATGGCCTCAACGGCATATAATCCTGCTGCTAATGGTTTGGCGGAAGCCTTCGACAAGACCATAATCAAACTCTTGAAGAAGTTCGTCTCTTCGAACAAAAAAGATTGGAATGAGAAGCTGGAAGAATGTCTCTAGGCATACCGCACAATGGTACGAACACCAACGGGTTCTACCGCATTCTCATTAGTTTACGGGTGTAAAGCAGTTCTCCTCATTGAAGTCCAAATTCCATCACTCAGAATAGCAGTGGCTAATGAGTTGACTCAGGAAAATAATGATCGATTAAGGCTTCAAGAGCTAGAAGGATTAGACGAGAAACGCCTTCAAGCTCAACAGCGTATTGCGTTCTACCAGACACGTATTTCCAGAGCTTTTAATCAAAAAGTGAAGGAAAGAGTGTTCAAAGTTGGCGAGCTAGTTTTAGCCGTGAAAAGGCCAATGATCATTACGCACAAAAGTAAGGGAAAATTTCAACCCAAATGGGAGGGCCCTTATGTGATTAAAACGATATTTTCAAACATCGCTTATAGATTAGCCAAGCCTAATAGAGATTTGATAATGGCTCCTATCAACAGCAAATTCCTGAAGAAGTACTACGCTTAATCACCCTCGCTTAAACAGAGTATGATAAAGATCTCATTCTGACGATACTACATACAAAATTTAGTTGGATCATATTCTATCATGTTCTTATGACCTCTGAATAGATATGTTTAATTAATTTGAAACTTTAAAACCTATTACGTCCATATTACCTCTGATAGCGTTTTGTATACAAATTTAGTTGGATCATATTCTATCATGTCCATATAACATCTGAATAGATATATCCAGCTGAAACTTACCGAAAGTATATCACGTCCATATTACCTCTGATATTACTTTCATCCTAGCCTATCATTTATATTCTAAAATGATGGGTCCACAAAGTCAGAAAAAGTATCTTTATTATCTCCAGGAGTAGCAGATTACATAAGAAGCAAAAAAGGTACATCATTGGGGAGGAGCCGTTAAGTCGCAGATCTGTTCCGCAAAAGCATCCATCCTCTCATTCTTGGAGTTCAAAATGTGGTTGCGAGCCCGTTCCAGCCTTGCCTCATCGTCATTCAAGCGAGATAGTTTAAACCGAGCATCAACAAAACCGGCGCAGATGACACCCGCATGCGTCAAGTTTTGCTGAGCTATCTCCACTTGGCCCTTAAATACATCACGAGCTGCCGATGTCTTGAGAAGCCTCTCCCTTGCTTGAGCGAGTTCAGCTTCCAATTCTCGAACCCTCGCTTTATCTCCCTCACATTCGGCCTGGTACTTAGCTAGCTGAGGAATAACCTCCACCAAGACAGCCTGCTCTTTATCCATCTCTTGCTGCTGTTCCTGGATGGATTTGTTTAGAGTTTCTATTTGCTCAACAAGTGCTGCAGTTAAGGAGTCATACTCAGCTTGAACCAGATCGTCGATGCTGCCTCGGGATAGTTGCAAATACTCGTTAATGGGTTGTTCTAAACTATTAACTATTTGCTCTAGCGCGTCAGCTCTTTCAGCATCACTGAAATTTCTAATCTGCGCTATAGGGAGATTGGAGGACATCTTCAGAGCATCAAAACCTAGGTTCTTCTCCAGCACCATCGATATCAATTCTTTCAAAATGAGGTAGAATATGCTAGTGTATTGATCCACTAGCATAGCAAAGCTCGAATGGACGCTGGGAGTGGCCGCAATATCGGTAAGTCTCCTTTCTGGAATGACTGCAGAGGAGGTTGCCACAGTCGTTGCTTCGAAAGATGGCACAACAAAAGAAGAGACACCAACAACAGTTGAAGTTGCTGGCATGCTCGACGAAGGAGGCACAGTCGAGATAATAGGCTCATCCTCCTCTGATGTTATTTGAACTAACACTGGCGGAATGACACCCGAGAATATTGCGGATAAAAGATCGACTGCTTCAAAGCATGCTTCTTCAACGTCGAGCACCACCGTTTCATCAGCCGGATCCGCAACAAAGTTAGAGTTTGTGTCAACTCCGCCCTCCCCAGAGATGTCTTCGCCTGAAAAGAAGATAAGAGAAAGTTAATATCAAATTTGATGTTAATTTTCCTAAAAGAAGAGTAAAGACAACATTTACCCATGGCCGATGGTATGTATGTTGTGTCTACAGCCTGTACAGCTAAATTATTTCTTAATAATGCTAAACAAGCTGTCATACCTGGAGAAGAGGGTGCACCAACTGACGTTTGAGGAAAGTCTTCCCAGTCATCACCCAGATCCACTCGAGGTTCATCGGGTGGAATCTCGCTGGAAATACTTACAAACGAAGGAGGGGTTACTCCCATTATTGGTCTGGATAAAGGTATATTGATTCTGAATATGCTCGGTCTCGAAGGCGACCTCGAAGCACTACCAGTAGCGGTAGTAGCGGCAGCGATCGCGAGCAAAGAATCTCCGGCACTGTCAGCCGGAACTGTGGAGGTTCCCTCTCTAAAAGGCGAAGGACCTCTGATCAAAGAATCATCCCCAACAGGGGAAACAACAGGCTCACTCCTAGAGGGCCCCCTTGGTGGAAGTCCTTTTAGGACCTCTGACAGTCTTCTTCTTGCGGGGGGAAGGCTCTTTCAGAGTAGAAGCCTTTCGCTTATTTGAGATAACGAGAGGTTCTGCTGGCGGAGCTATTATGCCTCTCGGTATTATCAACAAAAAATTGTCTGCACCGGTAGTGTCTTCACCTTCATCAGAGGAGACGGATGGGATCTCCTCTCTTCTAGTAGATTTATGGGAGGGCATCCTGAAACTTCCATACACATCAAAATTACGATGGAAGGTATTGATGGACGCGTAAAACTGCGTGTACGAGTAAACAATGCGCAACTCCGTGGAGACAGAAGTCGCGGGCACAGCAAAAATTGCACCAATACAACCCGTGATAAAATACCGCCATCCTCTGTCTCCATCAATAAGTCCACCTTTGGACTTGAAGCTGGTGATGGGATTCCCCATATGCAACTGGTCGTACCCAAAATGCCTGGCGAACCGGCTGGGCAGATAAGGCTCCAAGTAGCAGTGGTCCTCACTTCTATACAGCAAGTGGGAAGGTCTAATACAGACCAACCAATAAAAGGCTTCAGGAGAAAGAATAGTTCTCCCTTGGCCTGCATCTTGAAGTTTTGTCCCCTGTTGATTGATATGTACGGGGGGATGGTACAGAAGAGCTTCCAGCCATGGGCAAAATTTAATGCATGCCGGCAATCTATGACGCTCGCCACATTCCAAAGAAAATTCTTGTAATTCAACAAGAAATTATTTCCCGAACTGCTGGCAGAGCCGAGAGACATCACCCTGGTGTTGTGAAGGATTAACCATCCCACCAGGTATAGGAATGGTAATTCCACTCGGGGAAATCCTTCACGCTGCATATCATCAGCTAGCAGCCCATCAGTAATGGCCCTCAGGCCAGCTTGTATTCTACATACCATGGCAGGAAGCAGGCCCAGTCTTGCTCCAAACACCAAACGCATTGCGGGCCATATGGTATTGCGATGGATGCGATCCGCGGACGCGATACCAGGCACTACCCATCGGCATAGCCAAACAGAGAGGAAGCCAGCCAGTTGAGCTTCCTTCGACAGAGGCTTGTGATAATGCCTCATATAACTGAAGGCTTTAGTGCCTGCAGGATAACCCCTATCTCCTCATCGAGAACATAATCTGAAGCCCCTGCGTCTTCAATAAGGTCATCGACCGTGTTGGCGCTAAGCATGCTCAGGAGATTCAAGGGCTTATCTCTGCTATCTACAACCTTGTTCGGCTTAGCATTTCTGGCCTGATGGAAGAAGAGGTAGGATGCCCATTTGTTGATATGGGCCAGATCAGAGGGCTCTTTGTAGAAGGTGGCACAGGCGAGATAGTGGCTCATCAGCTCTTGGTACACCGCCACTGCCCGAGGGTTTGTATCCCTCAACTCCCTATTTATGGGAACGTACTCTTCATAGGGAGTGTTTCTCATTGGCAGCCTTGAAATTTTTGCCATCTCATGAAGGGCTAAGCCCAACTCACCTAGTGGAGTGACAAAAGTCCCAGTAAGCGAATTATATCGCTCCATCAAAGCTAAAAACAAGTTGGGGTTGACAGGCAGCCCAACACTGGTGGCACTCACAGCCGCAAACAAGCTAATACTTTCCAGTTCTGTTTGAAAGTGCTTCAGGGCCCAGGCAGTTAAATTAGCCCATCGAAGATTCCCGGGGCTAAGCCATCCACTGGTGCGAGGGTTAACCTTGGGATACACTCCTCCCTGCCCCATAAAGTTATTGCAGAAAGTCAATATTTGAACCGGCTGGATCAGTGAAGTGTCTTCACTCGGGATGCTGCCCGACAGTAATCCTCTGAAAGGCATAACAGGGCCTGAAGGACTGCTCACAAAGAATCCTTGGTTCACTCATTTCTTGTATGAGATCTTCCCTGGTCGTCCATGAAGATCGGGAGTCAGAGTCCACATCATCTTCCTAGGATGTGTGGTATGGAATAATGCTGAGATAGGGTAATCTCTGGGCATCCTGGGTAGATACATGACCGTGCCCTCAGCAGAAAATACCCAATCTTCCTTCTTGGGCTTAGTCTGGGATTGTCTGTCGATAACATCACCGAATAAGAAACTTGGTTTCTTATATTCAGTCCCATCTATGTATGTCAGGAGCTCCCCACTGATCATACTCAGCAGCATTCGTTCTCCTTGGGACGATATCAGAGTTCCCCTTTCTTGAGGATAATTGGTTCCATAGATGGGGAATGTCACATGGGACAAGTCCTCCAGATAGCTGGAATTCAGCATCCCAGTAGCAAAGCCCATCACTTCAGCCAAAGAAGGAATCTGCAAGTCTACTGCAAAATGCAAGAAAATAAGTCAGTTTTACGCTAGACGCTATACTCTTGCAGGATACGCCAAAGACTAACAGTCTAAGCTTTTACGCCGGACTACAAAAACTTGAGTCTTACGATGGAATCTATTTCCAGTGTGTAAAACTAAAGGTTGGCAGTATACGCCAAAATCTAACAGTCTGAGCTTTTTATGCCAGACTGTCAAAATTTGAGTCTTTACGCAGGAATTTACATCCAGCGCGTAAAACTCAAAGTTTGTAGTATACGTCAAATTTCGACAGTCTGAGTTTTTACGTCAGACTGCGAAAATATGGAGTTTTTATGCTGACACATTAGGAATGTGGGCGTAATAATAAAATATCTCTGTGCATCATCTTCCTCGAAGAGGCTCTTAGCACAGAAGATGACCTTGCGCATACACGTACAATGTGTGCGAAAGGTTTTTTCTCTCGAAGTCTTTACCTGTGATGCCCGGAGTGCAGCTCGTCGGAGGAGTACTCCGTTCAGATCGGGGCTCGCTCAGCCTAATAGGAGTTGCTCGTTCTTGAGCAGAGGAGCGAGATGAGGAAGCAGTTTTTTTTCCCTTAGCAGTGGAAGCCTGTTTCGGTGCCATGTCGAAGCTCAAAGTTCTCAGAAAAGAGACGAAGACGAAGAGTTCTCAAAGAGATAAAGGGTTTTGCAAAGACAGATGAGGGGTTTCTCTTTCAAGACCTTAGGCTATTTATAGAGTTCGGATAACTCTTCGAATCCCTAACCAAATCCGATATTTAATAGTTGGTTATGATTTGGGACCACGTCAGCGTATCATTTGAAAAAAGAAGATGGACAGTCATGCTGCGTAGTGGATCCAGATTTTACGCTCAGAGGCTACAAATCTATGGTTTTACGCTCAGAAGCTTTTTACGCTCAGAGGCTACAAATCTACGGTTTTACGCTCAGAGGCTATAAATCTATGGTTTTACGCTCAGAAGCTTTTTACGCTCAGAAGTTACAAAATCTACGGTTTTACGCTCAGAAGCTACAAATCTACAATTCTACGCTCAGAAGCTACAGAAGGCCAATTACAAGGTTTTACGCAGAAAATGCTCATTTTTTGCTACAAATATTCCAAGTGTCTGAAACACACAGATGTCAACATTGAAGATGACTTTTCTTCGTGGGCCATTAGAATTTCATTCGAAGTCTAGTCAGAATCTTTTACAAAAGTTCAAGTATGGCCTGTTCGGCAGACATTTCTCGCCCTATTTCGAGGGATTTTCGGGGAAACCATTCTTGAAGATGATGATCTGAACAAAAATTCTTTGTATCAAAGAAGTGACAGTTCAGAATTTTTATGCGACTCCTTGTCCAAAAATAGCATGACAGTTGGATCTTCAAGACAACTTAATACTAAGGAGCTTTTTACGCATCTTTTGTTACGTATAAAATTTGGGGCGTGACCGGATAAGTATTTTTCAGAGTCAGCGTAAAATTACCCAGACGTGCCGAAGCTGCACATTACCAGACTTTCTTACAGCAAATATGGCAAATCAGCTTGCGTAAAAGAAGACAAGTCTATTAATCATGATTACATATGATGGAAATTCAGATTACAAAGAATTTTTTATTTTCATGATTACATATGATGGAAATCCTTTTTCTACAAAGGATTTCTCATTTTTATTTAAGATCATGCCGAGAATCTGTTGTACCAGGTTCTCATATTGGTGGAGATCTTTTTCTTCTTCTACGGCACTTCATCGGCTTCTGCGGCCGATGAACAAAAAAATGATTAATGGTGGGAGGATACAAAATTGGGCCTGTTTTATTCAAGCCCGCCCTCCATACGCCATGACAGCTACGTCCTAGAATTGTGTTAGGGATTCAGACCCAACACAATACTCGAAGACAGGACCAAACTGCCTACCTACGTCCAGCTTCATAATAGGAGAAAATACAGCTAGCAAGTTGTGTGGTCTGATGAGACCCTTCCTATCTCCTGGATGAATCGCCATATGGAATTACTGATTATTCCGAGCAAAGGAAGCTATAATATCCTTCCATGATCCATCGTTGCAGAGAACATTTGCTCAAAGATGCCTCTTTCTATGGCTCCTTACATGCTGGAAGAGCATGATCTTCTTCTTCCTCGGGTCAGCCTAATGGATCTTGGCAACCATCTCTTTTGGTGAAGGAAGTGTGCAAAAACAGGTTCACTCACTTGCCTTTATATAGGCAGAAGAGACCATATCAAATCCCAATAACTTCCTAAAATTCGTCGAGAAATCAGCCTCGCAGAACGAGTCAAATTTGACCGTTTAATGCTTCATTAAAAGTATTTCAAATTACGAGGAATTTAAAAACTTTAAAGGGGGTCTTGTAGAAGCATAAAAAATACGCTGGGGAATTATACGCGTAAAATCCCCAACATGCATGAAGCCCGCAAAAAATGGAGCCCCAGTGCTGTGTGGCATAAAATATGACTTCAGAGCCATTGGCGTACGACAGAGTTTCAACGCCATTCAGCGTAAAACAGAGCTCCAGAACAGTTCGCATAAAGCAGTAATTCCAGACTACTTTGGCATAAAAAGGTTGCTACACCTCCCTCCGGCGTAAACTATGTCTGCTTTTAATGCAGCGTGAAGTTGTACGAGGAACCCTTCGTATTCCTCGAATGAACCTGTCAGACAGAACAGTGAACCTGACTACTGACAAAGAGTACTACACGACGATCGAGAGGACGGCTGTAATGATAATTCTGTACAGAGCTCCAGACTGTCGTTTAGTGGCATATCCTTGATACAAGTTGTTTTTACGCATTCAAGGAATATGCTGTCTATTCTACACAGGCAGAGATGAGTTTTTACGCTCAAGATGAGACAAAACCAAATGCCACGTCAAAAGTTGTTCTTCATACAGAACTTGAGGCACATCTCTGCAGTTAATACGCGAGATGGGGGCATATCTCTGCATTTAAGGTACGATATTTGGTTCTACTTTTAATAACTGGGAGAGCTAAAATTAGGGCTAATATGCTCACATCACTATCCCTGCATATTACGCCAACCAGGCTATTTTCAACTATAGGAGCACGCCGTATGCTATCTCCTCAAAATACCCTAACTAGGCTATTTTCAACTATAGGAGTACGTCGTATGCTATCTTCTCGAAATATGCCAACTCAGGCTATATTTGCAAAGGTATGTGATAAGGCTATTTGGCCCAGAATACGCTCAAGACCTCAGTCAGGAAGGATAATTGGCCAGTTTACGCTGGTTACCTACCTATGCAGCATC